>KV751322.1:2507715-2573846 GCA_001698575.1 Mola mola | reverse complement strand
TAATACTGGTCATGTAGATTAAAAAAAAGACAATTCAATGTAATTTCCAAATGTAGATATTTGTTTTTTCCCAAAACAACATGGCTCCCTAAATTACTTAAAAAGACAGTGAATAAAAAGCATGAGAGACAAACACAAAAGGGCAAGTCTAAAATCAACCACATTTAAAATACTGCTGCAGTTACAATAAACCACGTCAATTAGAGGTTGCAATTAATTTTTTGGCAGCAGACATGTGGGTGATCATTGGATAATGGAACTGCTAAAACTCTTCGGGCCCATGACAGAATTATAACCACAAAATCTGGGGTGAATTATTCAACTTTACTCTCGCTTACTGTCATGATTTATTGTTTCAGAAAACCAACTACTACAACAGCTAAACACATGTGCATAGATCATGAGCATTAAAATTGGCAGTTTGATGGCAGTTTGTCAGTGAAGCTTCTGACTGTTGGCTGTTACTTGTAGAAATGAAGGATTCCGTTGATGTTTAGGATATAACGCCTCCATGGGCTACACATCTTTTACAATGAAGAAACTGGTTGGTTTTCTTTTAAAAGTTTTCACCCCCCCCCCGAGTTGTTTTGCAGCATTAATCACTGTCAGCATTCTCCCCTTGCCAGATAAGCCAAAGCAGCAAGAACAGAAAAACCTTAATAACTGGTTTTAAACATGGTCAGTGTGTATGCGTCAGTGCACATTGCTCTGTCTCTGAATACTGCCTGCCTGCATTTCGGAGCCTTTCTTTGTACTGCTGGTCCAGCTTCTTCATCCTCTTCTGGTACTCCTGCAGTGTACCTGCACAGATGAAATACCACTCAAGTTGTCTTGAAGACTGTATGGTATCTAATTTAAACAGATCAACATTTCTAGACACCTCATGGGTAAATTTTGGTTTCCTAGATGTGCTACTCTCATCATCCACCCAAGCATAGACTACAGTACACTGACATTGCATCTACATCTGGATGTAAAAAACAGGCAGACTGCAGCATGTCAATTCCACAATTATTACTCTCGACATCATTCTCAGCAATAAAACAGCTCATGAGACAGTAGATGCTGCTACAGCCCAGCAAACGGGCTGGTCCAGCGATATTGTGCAACGCATGTTAATAGAAACATGTAAAGATTTGGCAAAAATGCTTTCCCGAGAGGAGCGAATGTGTTTGCTATAGTTAACAATAAACAGGGGCGGAAAATTGAAGTGAGCCCTCTGTGGTGCATGACTGTCAGGTTTCCCTTTAGTCAGCTGAGACAGTGTAAGACTTCTCGCGATGCTGTTGTCACAGCTTAATGATGTAATCCCTAACCACTGCATCGTGACTGTGGATCTAGCTCAACAAATCACACATTCAATTCCCAACGTCTTTCGGTCATTAGAGGAAGAAAAATTGGTTACCTTCTTGTAACTGCTGCAGCTGTCTTTTTAGAGAGGCCAGTTTGTCTTGGTACATTCTGCAATGAGGTAAACCAGAGCTAATACCACATTTCCATTCACTGTGTGCAGTGTGGCCGCAATCATTTCAGATTTTAACTTTCAAATTATCATTTGTTTTTGTGTGTGTGTGGTAAGCCACCGAGCCTTGGCTGTCCAAACACTTACTGCTCTTTCCTTTCCACATAGTCATCGTCCTCGTGTTTGGCAAGGTCTGTTTCACTGGCGTCTTCCGTATCTGCAAAAGGGCAAGACAGGAGATTAAAACAAACGTTTGCAGACTCCTCTTTTCGACTGAAATTTAAAACTGATTCTCTGTTTTACAAATATCAAACATGCTCTAGCAGGAGATATACATTTCGTTTTAGCTTTTCCGGGACAAACGTGATGCAAGTAAGTCAAGTCCACAAGTGAAGACGTCAGAGATCTGTCCAGGTCAAAAGGACGTGTGTGTCACGGGAAAGGTAATGGTGTGAACACCCTTCTCTACAATCCTGAGTGTTGTTAAAGCTTTTAAGACCAGACAGGATCCACGTCTGCCACATCGAATGTAACTTCACTATGAATTAAGTGACACTTTAAAATGGACATGAGAAAAAGAGGCCCACTCGACAAAGCTGAGGCCTTTAAACATGTCTCGCAAAAATAACAAATAAAAATACGCAACATTGGCTGAGAGGGGTTTGAGATGTTTTTTTTTTTTGTTTTTTTTTTTGGCCGCACGGTATTAAAGAAACCGGCTAACTTGCTCGTGCTGTCAAGACGACGGCAGCTCTCCCAAAAGAACGCCATCACGTGTAGGCCAAAGGCTTGCTGGACCCGAGTTTATAAGCACCGCGTTATGTTCAAAACCTCAACCCACGAGAGAAGGTTAAGGCCCGGTCAGGTTAAACTGACACATGAGCTTTCATTTTCGGTTAGCATGGAAGTGCTAGCTTAAGTTAGCTCAATCGCTGTTTAAACGGATACCCGGTTGCGACTCTCGGAGTTCGGAATATGCGAACCATCAACGTATCCACAGGAAGACTGAAAAAAACGAGACTGGCTCCCCGCTTGGAAGTAAAATTAGCCAACCTTGTAGTGCTGTCATCGCCTTGCTTCCCCCCTCCGGTCCCTCTTTTCGCTGCAGTCCGTCCTGTCTCACTCTGTGGTGTGAAATAGGGCAGTGCAGTGGACACAGCACGCAGGGTTTCGCCTGCCTGCCGACCTGTCACTGCTCTTAGCTAACGTTGCGCGGCGAAGTGGCTAGCGGCAATTCGAGCTCTACAGAGTTACCATGTTTAGAATGCCGTGTATTGAAATTGTAAAGTATGGCTAAGGTTGCCCCGACTCACGTGAGAGTATGGTTTAGTTATAGCATAACATCAAGGTTCGAATCTATCGACTAATACGGTTAACACTTGCTTGAACCACACGAGCAACGGTATGGCTACGGAAAAGCTAGCTAACTTAATTAGCATGTAAACACCGGCGAGAAACCCGTGAACCCGGGTTTCCAACGGTTTCAGTAATAATCGATTTCGTTGATTTATTTCACTTGTTTTTCAAATGTTTCTTGTCTTAATTTGACTTGCGGTAGTCGGGTTTATGCCTCTAGAGATGCCGCTGGAAAGCTACCCAAAACTATGTGACTAAAGCTCGCATTGGACGATGCGAGATACAAACGGAATTGAGATTGAGTTAGGAAATGGCACATGCATCAGAAAATCACTCTCAGTCGAAATTAACACATTGGTAGTTTTGAACACTGCAGTCTAAATGGAAATTATTTCATGCAACAATCACGCGCTTCCGTCTCCTCTCCAACAAATAGACCAAGCCACAGCTTTTGGTCAATTCGTTCACAACGTTACCTTCTTCGGAGTCTCTTCCCCTAAAACTCCGATCGTCGTCGTCATCCACGCTGTCAAGTTCTTCTTCGTCATTGTAGTAATCCACCATAGGCGACAGCAAAGTTGAATTCATTTGTTCGTTTGTAAAATGTAAACAAAAACAAAATAAACAATTGATTTGTGTTGTGCAGCTTGCTTGAAACAGCGCCTACAAAAGACAGGACCTAGGAGCGTCAAGCAGACTGACCATATGCCCGTATTTACCGTCTGTCATAGTATTTATATCAGTGATTAACAAGTCTTAATTGTTATTTTTGGTAGATGTCTAAAATAATGCAGATATGAGAAATGTGAGTAAGTCACAAGATTTTGTGTCCTGTATGCGCTTGAAACTACACGGGCAACAATTCGAACAGGCATATTCCGGGAGACCTAAGGCTGTGGGACGGCTTTGTTTTGGCTCCCAGTTGCCTCGCTATTTAGCGCTCGACACTCAGCGCACGTTGGGTTCCAGCGGAATCACAAATCAGACCAAAGTTTTGAGGTGAAATTTAGGTGTGTTTTCAGTACCTCACGACCATATTCGGCACCAAGAGCAGGAACGTTATTATTATTTGGGTGATGTGACAAATCATGTTTCCTCCATTTTTGTTTCCCGATATTTTGGTAATGGCCCTTTCAAATGACCACACTGAATCATGTACGAATCGGTTTAATTACTCTAGCCTTTTCAAAGGCTGTTAAAATAAATCAAAAGTAAATAAAAACATATACCCTCCACGTGTAAATGTACAGTATCTGTAAATTCCTTTTTCAAAACGGTTGCCTTCTCGCATTGCCGGAAACAATTTTTCAAAAGCATGCACTGTGTCATGATCAGTAAATTCGACTTAAGTCTCAAAAGAATCTTTCAATTAGGCTCCCAGTTTGGTATGACACGGTTCAGGCAGCTACATAGTTAAATGTAGGTTCACATAACATAAGCATCCCACCACCAACACCCTCTCAGTTATTCTTACATCCTCTATGTTCTATGTTGTGGATGTTTGCAATAATGCATGGCGTTAAATTGTATTAAGTAGTATTAATACTGCTTTGCTGTGGTTAGTCAGTTAATGGGGAAATTATTGCCCTCCTTAAACAGAGACTGTTGGTTTGAGTCCTATCTCCGGTGTATGCTGGACTGATAACCCAAAAGCCAGCTGATTGACAAATGAGTGATCACATTAAAATTAACATCTCTGCTGTGTAGGCCAAATGTACAAAAACACTGTCTTCAGATGCTGAACTGTTAGACACAGCAAATCATTTTGATAACTGTAACTCGGGGTATGAAAACAAATTGTTTTATTAAGACATAACTTCTTATAGAATTTTTTTTTAGTTGCAGCAATAACTGGGACCAATATGTTTTAAACTAGTGTCTCTTGTAGTATACCAGAATCTGCACTATCAGCAGTTGTACAGGTCTATTTTAATGTGGAGAGACATGAAAGAATCTATAGCATGATAGTATTCACTTTTGGAGATGACACAGAATGCGAAATATCAACGCAACAATTGAAAATGAAAGAATTAAACCGCAACACTTCGGCCATCAGCATAATTTTTATTTTTGTTGGATTGGCCCCTTTGAGCGTGACTGCCAAAACATAACCCGGATAATACACTTTTAAGAATTTTGGTGGCTGAATTTCAGCAATTCAATGTAATTTTTAGATTTTTTTTCTCCCTCTCAGTATTTGAAGAATGTGAAGAGTAAACACTCCGATGAATTGATTTATTTTGAAAGGGCTGCCGTTTGAATGCGTTACTCATGAAACGTTACTGCTGAACTTCATAAACGCGCCAGCAGATGGCAGCATTGTGCAAGATGCGTCTTGGCGGCGAAGTGGCTCTTAGTCTCTGAAGTTCCACCAGAATCGGAAGGACTCAGTTCATGCATGTGTGATGATTTGCAAAGGAAATGAAGGGGAAGCACTGATGGTCATTTAGCCTTTAGCTTTGCATTAGCCACTTGTTATTTAAAGAAGCGGGCCGTTGTATGATGCCTACGTTTGCATCTATCTTGTGGACAGACCAATTAAGCACATAGGACCTGTGCAATATCGGCCGATTGTTCGCGTTTATTACGTGTCAAACACGAACACTCTCCGTCTTTGAACGAGACAACTTTTATTTCCGCTTGTCTGTCAAACTGTCAAGCGCGGCAGAGGGGTTGTGCTCCCGCTGCTCCGTCATTCAGGAAGTCCGCACCAACTGACAGCACTTCACAAAGTCACGCCGACATCTTCCGAATCGGAATAAGTCTCCCCCCGTCAGAAGCGAGTCAACCGCGGCGAGTTTCACGAAAGGTGAGCGGCTTTTTTCTTTCCCTCCCTTTTGTCGTCGCTGTCACCGTTCGCCGCCCTCCTGTGCCACCGTGAGACGGCTCGCGCGGAGCCGACACTTCCTCTTTTCTCGGCGGCTAAGCTACGCGGCGGCTAGGCGTCGACAGCAGCCGGAGTGGCCGCGGACAGGCAGCGCTCGCACCTGAAGTTGTACCACGAGCTCCGTGGCCCGGTTCAGCCGTTGTTCGGCTCGCTGTCTCAGCGCCGCTTCATCGCCAGGTGAGTCCCGAGAGCAGCATCCGCGCGCCGGGAGGCTATCAAGTGCGTAGGTTTGCTTGTTTTTCTTGTTTGTTTGTTTTGTGAAACGCCTCGAGCGAGGCGCGCGTTTGCCGATGGATGCGTTTGTGCACCTGCTGTCACATCTCCCCTTAAACCCCGGAGAGTCGCGCTGAGGAGGAAGACGCTTCGCCGCGTGCTTCGTCCCTCCGGGCTGAGTGAGACCGAGGCGGGTGACAGATTGGAGCGAAGTGTTCAGTTGCCCCTTTTTTCCCCACCGTACCGTCGCCGCGGAGGCCGGACCGTGTGAACTTGTTACGGGTGCATTTGTGTCGCTGTCGGGCTCAGTGTGGAGCAGCCAGCGACGGTGTAACGTCCACTACGCGTGACCCGAGCCTCATTTTACTACATCTACTGCGCCCGTCTGCACTCCAATCAGACCTCTTCTTTGTTTATAAGATCAAAATTGGAGGCTGCTGCTGGGTTTAATAGATGTGAATGTAGTGACAATAGCGGCACGCCATTGTTGTGTTTATTTTATATTTAAAAAAATAAGTAATTTATGGTGTGAATGCTACAATAGGTTCTCGCGGTGAAAGAAACAACCGGCGCTTAAAGTAAATGTGCGCAAACATGACGCGCTCGAAATGGCAGCTGCGGATAGCGGAGCAAAGCGCCCAAACCCAGGCTGACCCGACATGATGTCATCTCTCGTTTGGAGAGCGCATGAGTGAGAGGCAGCACACTTGGCGTTTCACTGCCAAACTGCCATTTGTGCAGATTTATTTTAGTAAGCAAGCGTTTGGTCCCGCGTTATGACAGTGCACCTGCGTGCCAGTGGCATCGTTCCCTGTTGTGCTGCATTCAGGTGATGTCGGAATGACGGCTTTCCCACTGAATTAAATCATTTTGAGTCGCCGATTTTAAGTCATAAATGCGTGAACATGGCAGGGAAAAATCAATATTAAATTAACGGTTAAAAAAAAGTTTTGTTTTAACTGGTGTCCATTTAAAATGAGCAAGATTCGTTGGTATCACAGCATAAGGTATATTTTAGTGGTTTTATGGAACACACTTATACAGCAACAAGTTTAGGACAAAATCCCTTCTATAAATCATTCCGTCTTCTTTGAGGCGTCCACAATGTTCCCACTTTATGACCTCAAAGCACATGAACACTGAAGTTAAAGAACCACTTCCCAACTCAGATACTCCAACCTTCCGACATGACCTGAATGCAAAGTTACTTTCCACACAGAGGTGAAAAGAAAGGAGGGATACTGAGGACAGAAAATCTTTAAATTCACAGTTGTTTTGCGTAATGGAGTTTACTTCATGTGAGATAAAGCCAAATTGGCAGTGTCAAAGTCATGTCAGATAAAGAGCTGAGATTATTACTGCTCTTCTTCTTTCTTTAATCTCTTAGCCATTTCATCTCTAGTCAAGCTTTCGAGTGCCTCATTTCAGTTTTATGGCCAACATGATTTTGTTCAAAGGGTACAGGATTGTTGTGCAAATCCCCCTCCCTTGTTGACATCACCCACATCCAGTTTGCTTCCCTGTGACCTTTTGACCATGGAGCGAACAGAAAGTGACACACTTCCTTTAATTGCTGGTATCTGGTAGATTTATCAGGATTGAGACTTTTAAGCATCACTCACAGCATATGTTTCATTCATGATATGATACAATACAGGCATTATCACAGGCCACATGCTTGTTTCTTGTAGAGCTGCCACATATGGTCAGGTAAAACATTTCACATAAAAGGTGAGGGCTTAGATGGATCATTATCCCCTTGACGCCTGAATTTTACAATTATATAAGAAAATGAATTATTTGTGTTTTTGCTTTCAAGAGTTTTTACTGAGTTTTTGCTGAGTTTTCGGCAAGAGTTTTTTCAAGAGTTTTCGGCTGCAGTCTGAATGCAAGCGGGTATGATGCGAATTCGTGACGATCGGTGTTAAGGGGTTATTGTTCTCCTCTGCGGTCATTTTTTGCTTTGTCAAACACTGAATGTTACACTTAGTTGTATGAAATGTGACAGTGACAACAGGCAGCTCTAAGACAGTCAGAGACAGTCATGAGCAGAATACTAACAGTCATGTCTTTTTATAAAACTGTGAGAGATTATTGAGACGTTAGTCAGGGGTCTTCTCATGAATATGCACAAATCAAGTGTCATGTGTGTGTGCATAGGTGCACTGGGAAAAGGACACATCAGCTGTTCTTGACAATTGGCTGATGTGGCTGTCAGAGACAAGGAGGGGGGGGCAGACATACTGACACTGAGTTCGGGCCCACTTGTACACAGGACTGGTTTAAGGTAGGCTCAAGATTAGGCTGAAGTCAAATAGACAGAAAAACAACTTTTTAGGGATATTTCACCACCACACTATGGGGGAAAATAATTGTTAAGATAATTGATATTTACATAACCAAGCCGATAAGGTGTTGCTGGCTAAGTGCAAGTGCTTTAAACCAGATATCGTCAAAACTGGCTCCATGTTCACTTAAAATGTGTTGTTATATTCGTAAAACATTACCCAAACTAACGCAAAATGGGCCTTATGCAATCATATTTTCTTATATGCATCCAAAAACAAAAAAAAAATCTCTACGTCTTGCATATACTGTGCAAGTAGTGTTGAAAGTCAGAGTCACTATCCTCTATTAAGATGTACGTAAACCCTGTCCTGCATTGCTGGTTTGACCACACTCTAACTAATGGTAAATGAAAGGCAAACCAAGAGATGTGACAGTCATTGAGATACTAGAGATTATTTTTAAGGCATATATATTACTTAATTTCAATTCAAACCTCAGATTTATTCAGATGAATTGAGTCTTAAATCAGTCATATGTGCCAATACAAATCTTACTGAGCGGTTCTTGCAAAGATTCCCATGCATGAACAACATTTTCTGATCCTGTGGTCAGAAAAAAAAAATGCCACACTCAACACAATGTAGTTGGTCTAAATGACATTCTTTTTATTTCCTGATGTCAAACAGTAAACATAAGAATTATAAAAGCAGTATAAAAATATTAAAACAACTCCTGCTCTGTTTTAATGAGACCTTTGAACAGACGCAGGCTGATGAAATCAAGATACAGATGAACTTCAACAAACTGTCTACAACATAGTCTTTAAGGTTTTATCTACACTGGAGAGAATCATCAGAATGCACCATTTTTTATAAGATAAGATAATGCCTTTATTGTCCCACAATGGGGAAATTTGCATTGTTGCAGCAGCAGGACAGTAGAAAGCCTATTAAAGTGCATCCACAGCAAACTTTAAGTAAAATGAGAGGGATAAAAAGAAATTGAACAATAAACAATAAAAAATAAATATATAATATTTAAAATCTCAAGTCCAGTCAAGATAAAATTTCGAGTGGGAGAAAGCTGGTTTAAAATGGATGGATGACCGAAATTACTAGTAAGGAAAGGAAAGTAAATTTTGATAAAATAGAAAACATAAAGCAGAATGGGAAATGGCTGCAATCCTGTCCCAACTCTTTACCCCAGACTTAAAAGAGAGCTGATATACAATATTTAAAGCACAGTCCTACCAAGACTGTATAGCCTGGTTGTAATAGAACAAGCACACCAAGGCACGAGGACACAGGATAAGGTGCAAAAATAAGGGTTTATTTACCCAAGAAAAGGAAAAAAAAAAAGGGGTTAACAAACCAAGGTGCTGTACAAAAATGTGCTTAAAAAAAAAGAAACATAAATGGGCCCGAATACCTTTAAACAAACAACTCAATTGTAATGTAACTAAAAAAAATTAAAAAACTGTACAACTGAACCTTTATATATAGACCTGGCCAGGTACAAAAAACTAATGAAGGGTAATTAACAAATTAAGATTAAAAATAATCTAATTTTAACAAATCAGTTTTTAACAAAAATAATTAAGCCATTTTGAAACAAAGACGTTGATGGCTAACTTACTTTGAAACAAGGATTCTAAAATCAACAAATACCTAATGTTACCACCACAAAAACCAGTGCTCCCTCTGACTTCTCCCAAGAGATGGTATAGTCCATTCTCCCCCCTCTCTTATTTAGTTTAGTACAAATGAGATGCACTCTCTTTGCCAGTTTGCCAGAGGACGCCAGCTCCAGGTGAGGCCAGACCAACAGGAAGACAGAGGAAAGAACAGGAGGTGAACAGCAAAAACCAAATCAGACACCTTTACAATGGAACTCAAGATGCGTGCACTCAAATTAATTACAATGTAAAGTATCAAAGAAGTGGCTAATAAAGGTTAAAGTAATAAATGAACCAAATCTATGTGTTGTCCCAACGTGGTCTTCTATATATATATGGTGTGGTAAACAAAGGATCAGGTACAGGGCATGTAGGATGAGGTTAGAGTTACACTACCCTTTGTGTAGCGATTCCATGCAGCCATCACTCCGTTGTTTCATCTTCATTTAATCTAAACAGCGATTACAGGCAGTAAATTAATTAAAACCTTACAAATTGCATAGCAAAAAGGCAGAGGTGCATATAGAATAGCGTGATTTCCAAATGTAGTGACTTCAAACCCACATGGTGGCAAGTAATCCATAGCTCACAGAGTGGCAGGCAGACAGCGGCTGTGTCTAAAGCAATCTTGGCTTTAAAAAACAAAACAAAACAAAACATGAAACCATTTTGACTCAAAGAATCTGATTCTCTTTTATTTACCACTGAAAACCGGAGATCAACTATAGTGGATTTTAAAGGTTAATATAATAAAAATAATAGAGTATGAAAAAGCCAAAGTCAGTTAACAAACCAATGATTCCCCAAAACTATAACATCGACATCATTAAAACCACCTTCCTGATATTTTATAGGTCCTTTGTCATGGTACTCTGTAAGACATTTAAACCTCAAACTTGGAGCCAGGTTTCTAAAATTCTCATAGGTTGTTTTATAAACAATCGTCATCGATAATCATTGACTTGGTCGTCCTGTACTAATAACTGCTTAGGCACATATGTTTTATGAATTGCCATCATCTGTAATGAGTTTACTGGTTTTGTCCTCAGTAAGCTCCACTGTGAGACAGCCACAATGATATTTTTGTAGAAATTCTTGATGCCGGCAGAGAAACACTTTGGCTTGCTTTTGAGCAACCTGTTGAAAAGACCAGTGAGACCGTGAATTTCTCCTCCCTGCTGACTAATCCATCTCAGCGTCCCCCACTACTCTCTGCTGAAGTCAATGAACTTTTCTCCACTTCCATGTGATGGAAGGCTGACTTGAAAAATACATTAAAGAATTGTCAGTTTAGCCAGTGCAGTTTGGTGGTTTATGCCACAGTAGCAGAGCACATCAAATATTAAAGTGCTGCTGTCAGGCTTAATGTTCTGCAGTGATCTGGTTTAGCATGTCTAATACAGGAATTCTGTCTCAGACGACTAGGAGAATTATGCCCTTCCCTACCTCTTAGTAGATGTATGAACACGCTCAGCTTTTAATGGTGATTTCTAAAGACAGAAAAATTCACTGTTGCAAGATAATGATGATGCCACCAAAAGAAACAACCAGTACAGACATTTGCTAAGACGATTAATTCACAGTAGTTACATCATTGTGAGGACTGCATGCACATTTACAGCAGATCTGTGAGAATTCTGAAGGTGGGCATCAAGACAAACTTAACCATCACTTTCATTTCGTTAATTAAATGTGTGTGATTGTGAAAAAGTAATTGATAATATAAATTCTGCATTAACAGGCTTTTAATTTATCAGCTATCAGCGGATAATGAAAGTATTCTAACATGGAAAAGAGGAAGAAGAGGAATGGCAGCATGTGCAAACTGCTGTTGTTGCACTGATGACATCAAACGGCTCCACGTCTGTAGAGCCAGATTAAACTATAGGGCAAAACGTGTCATCACTGTTGTTTTCTTTATAGTTTATTGGGAAGACAACACAATTATTATTTAAAATACAAATACACTAGACATTTTTAACATGGTAAACTTTACTAGTTCACTTAGCCTTTCTTACGTTCAGGTATGCACAACCGCAGACTATGATTGTCTTCTTTTTAAAATGCATAGAGTACATCATTGGTTATTTTACCAGTATAGAGCATGAGAAGCAGGTAATATCTAACATACAAGTCTTTCTCAGAAACTGCACTCACTTGTAATTCTGATGGAAACTTTGTATTTGCATCATGACCATGATAAGAGTCACAGGGAAATATGTGAAATGGATCTACTAGTCATGTCCCAGCAGCTGGTGCGGACCTGAGTCACAGCCATGGTCCACTCAAAGCTGTCTACGAGTGGAGGAAGTCACAGCCCAATACATGCCTCATCGACAAACGCCTCCCTAGTGAATGTGCCACTTCTGCCGTTCACTTGCCACCTCGCACTGTTTTTCTCTAAAGGAGCCAGTTTAGATCTTTGATAAGCAGCAGGATCCAGCTCCCACCCATTGAATTTTTCATAGTGAAAAATATAGCTTACATTAAAAGGCATTCATTATGGCATTTTAAATGGCATGTTTCATGCCTTTCGGCCAGTTGCTGGCGTGACATTTGGCTTAACTTGCTTATTGTTTGCAACATTACCGTTACTATACATACAAAAATGCAGTGCAGATTGAAATAGCTCATTCTTTCTTGTGCATTACATGTTTTTCCCATCATTGTTTTTCTTCGAGCATACTTATCCCTTTCTATCATGAGAGAAGCATTTTGGTAATTCGGCCTCATTGGGTGTGGGACGTTAGCATGAGCAACTTGATTACAGCCTTTCATTAGAAGCGTGCCTCCAATTCTCAGGTGAGGTTGCAGCTGTGACCATGACTTTGCCCCTCCACCTCCCCCTCCTCCATTGAGCCCCCATTATGTCTGGCTATATCTGTCTCCCGCTCTACTATGAAATGTGCAAGCCTCTCTCTGCTCTTCCATGACTAGGCCAAGTTAATGTGCTGAAGAATTATGGCAGCAGCCATCATCGTCACCCAAAGAGACATTGCAATTGCTGATGGCTGACTTGTCTTATCACTGCCTACCACCACCCCTCCTGGGCCTAGAGCTTATTTTAGGTTGGCAGAATGAGGGAAAGGGCTCAGGCTGAAGTATTTTTAGAACTACATGTTTCACTGTAATGGGGGTCTTTAAAAAATTGAAAGTGTCATGTCTTAGGCCTAGATCCCCTACTGCTGACTGTTTCCCACATGCAATCGGCTGGGAAAACTCCAGTATGCACGGCTAGCTTAGTAGAGTGGGACATGTCGGCAAGGCTTAGGATGCATGATTATGATGGACACATTTGCGGATGTGAGCGGGAGTGAGGTAATACACTGGCACTGCACTACACTGGTCTATTCTGGGAGCTTCCTTTTGCCTGCCCAAAGTGGTTTTGGGTCTCACAGTTTAACTTAGTAACTTTGTCGGCTCCTTTAGGAGATTGCTTTCAAATGGGTCTCCAAATTTTAAGTTTCATTGCAAAGCACATTACACTGGTATGTTGGTGGAACAATTTTTTGGCAGCTCAGCAGTGGGTCTGCCAATGTTCGTATTATTTAATGGCTTTTATGAACCGTTTTGGTCTGGCTGTCACAGAACCTTACATAAATGCTTGATAACTCATATTTTGGGCTAACAGAGGCTGAGCTAACGAACCCCCACCCCATCTCCATTCCAAAGAGAAACTAGGCCTCTGCCCAAGCTCTGCGCAGCCCTAATGCTGTGACTGGACAACCTCCATTGGGTCAAGTAGAGATTTGCCTCTAATGAATCTGGGAGAGATTGTGTTGTGCTCTCGTCAACCAGCAGTGAATTAGACTAAATGTGAATTTATTTTTTTATTTTTTGTTAAATCTGTGGCTCAGCTTGGCTGAAAATGTTTGTCACAGGATTTTCCACAAATAGTTTATTGTTTAAGGCAACTCAGATAAAAATTATGGAATTTAAATCAGCTATTTTCTTACATTTTAATCTTCTCCTACAGTTGATGCCATTATCTCCCCATTTGAACTTCTAACACAACCATGATTCATCGGACTGGATGAATCAGAAGTAGGAATCAGATGGCAATGAGAGCTAATGCAAGTACTTCTGCCATCTTTTGTTGCTCAATAGCCCATGCTAGGATAGCTTTGTATGCCTTTGTAAACCCAGAGAGCCTGAGGTTGAATTGAACAATTGTCCAATTAAACTGTGACTTTGGGGAAAACTCCACCATTCAATAGTCCACCCTGCTAGTTCCCCCACTCATTCTTGCGTTTGTGTCCTCTCTTGCTCACATAGACACACACACACCCACACACTAGCTCTCATCATAGAGAAACACAAAAGAACCAGATGTGCAGCAACGCAAAACCAAGAGGCCAGGAACCTTGGGATAATTGCAGTGATGATATAGTCCGAGGGGGCCAACAAGGAAATGGATAGATTATCAAGCTATGAAGGTATCACGCAAGCTAATGCAATCACACACCCTCTCTGGGTTTTCATGACCAGCATCCAGCTATTGTTTCCTGGTGTGACACAGAGGCCATGTCGAATAGGAAAGCCTCTTGTATATTGTTAACCATTTCACACTGAAGGAGCAGGGAGCTGGCCCCTTAGTAGATTAGATGTCAAGGTTTAATTTACTGTTCTCACTGATAATCACAGACTGAATGTTATTGCTGATACTCTTTGTGACTTGTAAGCACTGAAAGAGAATAATTAAGCAGCAGATTATTGATTTTTTTTAAAAAAATTTTAAACCACTGTTTGTGTCCAAGTCTAGAGGGGCAGTTGTAGTCGCTCCTGTTTGATTTAACAAGTGTGCGTGCAAAAAATGTGTATAAGTGTATAGCTGCTGTTACCATGTGTTATGCTCCTACAAAGTTAAATAATAGCTCTGAGTTCCACTTTCATGGTCACCACCGAGTTCATGTTGTCAGCAAACCCACATACTATCTCTTAACATATTGTGCATTATGTGTCCCACACACAGACTGAAGAAATACAGCTACTGTAGCTAGTTAACAGCTTAACTGGTGGACTCGAAATCATACAATAGGCAACTAAACCAAGGCAAAACAGATATGCAGAACACCAAAAAAGAAATGGCACACATTTGAAGTTTTGGATTGTTGGTCAGCGCACCAGTGAAGTTGCAGTTTGCAGACTTGTCATACTCATATATGTGGTGTCTGATGGTGAGCCTGGCTACATGGAGCAGTGTCAATCACCTGTGTGAGAATCACCTGAAGCTTAATGTCAGTAAAATCGAAGGGCTTGTGGTGAACTACAATGCTGCTACCAAAATAATTAACACTCATGTTCCACCTGCTTGCACAGTTTGTATAACAATTCATCATAATTATGTATGAATTCTTGAATTATAACTTAGGGTGCACCGATACGGAAATTCTCGGCCGATTCCAATTTCAATATTTAAAATAACAATTTGACCAATTACCAATTCCCCTTTGAGTCAAGGAAATAAATCATCTGTATGAAAAATGAAATGGCACAAAAATTATGTGTTGCAATACACAAACACACCATATGAGCATCAGACAGGGTCTTTAAATCTGCAGCAAGGTGTAAGACGGCAGATATAGCAAGTACTAAATTAATGAGACACAACAGATTATCGGCTACTGGTTTCAGTAAATGCCACCTTATTTGACGATACAGCAATACCAGTCAATCACTTCAATGTCAGCCGATACCGATACGGAGCTGATAAATTGGTGCATCCCTAGTTTTGTGTAACAGTTTGTCTAATAAGACACTGACTTTGAGCATTGACCACTGACCATTAAAATCTAATCAGTTCATCCTCGAGCCCAAACAATGTCTGTCATAGCATTCCTGAGAGATGCTGTTCATCCTGTTCACGTAGAGCTTAGTGAGCTCACAATGACCTTGACCTAGACCTCCTACAACCAATTTAGTTCATTCTTGAGTGCACATTTCTGCCAATATTGATGAATACCCTCAAAGTATTCTGTAAATATCGCGTTCACAAGCATGGGACGGATTTTAAGGTCCCAGTGACCTCAACCTTTGACTTCTGACCATCAAAATCTATCAGTCCAGTCACAGTTATTGCCAACAAGGAGGTACAGCATGCATTGTGTAGACATCCCAGTTCTTAGAACATGTGACTGCCACTTTTCATTGTCTGTTCTATCCTATAACATTTTGTGACTCAAGGTTGGATTAAAAAAGTTCTAATGTTAATTTAGTTTTGGGGCACTCACATGGACGTTTAGAGAAGAAACTAACCAAGAAAAGCTGTACTATAACTGCTCACGCACCAGATGATTCAGGGGATGGTCAGATATATCATTGTGTAAGCATGGAAAGACATACTGTCCATTTATATCCATCTCTATCTGGTTTTTTACTCAAGCACTCACTGTAAAAATGTATGTATAAAATCATATACTGCATATAGTGTTGATTTTTACCTTTTAAATGCCATTTGAAAAGGGTACAATCTACCACCCACAGGGCAGATATTGTCTATTTTACTCCCCTTTTCTTGTGTGCACACACGCACAAAAGGGGCTTGGATGAATCAGTATAGATCTAAAAGAGGAAGGGGAAGGCTAAGTTCTGAGTCTGAATTAATTCCCAAACTAATTGCGGGCAGACTTTACATGGGATAAAAAGCTGGAATCCTAAGTCCTAAAACCCATGGGTCCTCTCCCACTCTGTGTAAACCCCGGTGATGATGTACATAATTTATACTGTCAGTGTATATTTGAAAAAGAAAAGGAGGAAGAGGGAAAACACGGGGGAAATGACTCAGTGGCCTAGATGCATGTTTCCTTTTTGGGCTTTTCTCTATTTTATTTCTTCCCCCTGTCTTTCTCTTTCTTTTTGGCTGACTCTCGCCCTTTATCAAAGGCAGAGGAGGAATGAAGGGTGTAGGTAAGCATGCCTAAGTCATGTTTCCACCAAGAAGTCCAGTTCAGTTCAGTTTGATCCTCTGTACCTATTAGAACAGGAAACCCTGAATTCATTTTGCTTTTCCACTGCAGACAGTACTCTTAAATGTAGATGGGAGTTTGGATTCAGAGCACACATATAAAGTAGATAAGACACAATAGATGGTCAAGACTATTCTAGGCGACTAGCTCATATTAAGAAGCTGAAGCTTTTATTGATTGACATCCTGTAATCTATGGGTGCAAAACTCCTTCTTTTGGATCAATTTGGGATATCAAAGATAAGTCAGTAAAACTTTGCCACCTATTACTGGTTAGTAACATGTCAGTTGTACTATTATTAGGGCTGTCAATAGATTAAAATACTTGATTGCATTTAATCACATGATTGTCCATTGTTAACTTGCTATTTAATCTCAAATTAATCGCACATTTTGTATCTGTTCTAAATATATTTCAAAGTGATATTTTAAAAATGTTTAAAACTCACATCAAAATGGGTGTGCTTTTTTATGTTTGCAAATGTAAGTTAATATTGCAACAATCTAAACTATAACAGTTACTGTCTACAATATTCTCACAGTTATTCTGCATGCTCAGAAAATATGCTAAAAGCATAACATGGCGCTTAATCCCAACAAGCAACAACAGATGAGTACATTGACCTCTGTTTTTGTAACTGTAAAACCATGCGACCAAAGGTCAAAATAATGTGACGTGAGCGCGAAGTAACTGTGACTACTGAGAGACATCCAATAGTCACCAGTGAACTCACTGGTGACCTGGTCACCTCCTCCACTTTAGCTTTCTCTTCTTCATATAAATGGTGTATCTTGGTTACAGTGGTGGCTCTTGAAAGCAATACATACTGTACGTGCAGTCATTGAATGTGAAACAAATTATTTCAAGCAGACCCTTGTCCTCCACAATTTTAACTGGCCTGCAAGCTGTAGCCACCCAATAGCTATTGCTGAGTTGTCCAGGCGTCTGCATTGAAAACTATGCTGCTTGGTCTGCCTTTGGTTAGGAGAAAGAGGGCTCTCTGCATCCACTGAGTGCTTGGCCAGCATGTGTATTTGAGACTATGTACTCTGGGGGCAACTCGGTTCACATCGACAGTAAATGCAGATAACTTTTGTTCTTGTTGAGACCACATCTGGCAGGGCTTTGAAGCTTGTCATTCAAATATTTCTGCCTCCCATGCACAAAGTTCCTGCTACATAGCTTCCAGATTTCCCAAACTACGGAGCATGCTGAGCTTCAAAACGTGTGTATGTTAATTGTGCCTTCAAAAAACGTAGTCACATTAATAGGAAATTGTTCTGATGCGTTATTCACACAATAAATTTGACAGCCATTATTATTATATTGCCTTTGCCAGGGATGTTGTCCTTTTGGTCGTGTTTATTTGAAGGTTGAGGGCAGGATAACTCAAAAGCTACAAGATGAATTTCAAAAAAGCTTGGGTAGATGGGGGATGTGATGTTGACAGAACAAAAAGTTGGAACACAAAGGGGAGGGCAGTGTGGCCCCTGGACAGTCTACAGTGCAACAGACCACAGTAATCTATTAATTCATCTTCAAAAAGCAGCCGATACAAGCATATTTTTAATATATTGAATGAATTATTTGCTTTGTGAAACTAACATGAACTTTATCGGGAGTAGCCTACTCATGATGACTTCACTCTATGAATAACTGCAGACCAGTTATCGAGTAAAAAAAATAGGACCATTAATCAAGCATTAAGTTTATCTAACAAACCCTTCACATTGTTTCATAACAGTTATACTGCAACCTGAGCCTATTGATAAAATTTGTGGCTGATTACAGTAATAATAGCATGCACTTTTTTTTTTTTTTTTTTGCTTTATAGTAAGATAAACGTGCCTTTAGGCTTCTCCCTCTGCGTAAGTCTAACTATTTACTGTCTTGAATGTAGTTTACAAGTGCTATGCTGATGAAGTGACACCAACTGGGGAAGTGTCATCTTACTATTCACTTAGAAAGTTGAATTTTGTGGCGTTTCCCTGGAAAACCCGTAGCAGATAATGACATATAATACTTATATACCATTTTTTTTCTTCATGGTCAACTAAAGTCAACAGGGCCTTTCAGAAAATGGCTCCCTGTGATACACTAGTGGTTGCAGGACATTTTTATCTAGTTTGTAAAGCTAACAGCTGTGGGAGGCCTAGCCACAAATGTATAATCATGATTCAGAATATCCTCCGGCATCCCCGGAGACCCTGGCAAATAAGTACATGACATCATCGTTTCTGGAGGATAGCCTTCATGAATGTCAGAGAGGGCAACTCCACATAGTTAAGGCATCTACGTGGAATTCATTCAGTGAGTTGGAAGATTTTAGAGTAAACTTGAATTCATTGCTTTGGCTTTGTGTAGAGGGCAGCTTGTATATACTCTGAATATGGAAAACCTTGTTTACAAAACTAGGGAGTGAAGGCTGTTGATCTGTCTTTAGGTCAGGGCTCTAAATCTACTTCTCAGTCTCTCGCACCAGATCACCAAATAAAGGTAGCGATGTGACTCGCTCATCCTTTCAGGGAAAAGTGTAAGCAAACAAAGAGAGTGGTAGGTTGGCTTTGCCATTCATGGCTGGAGAACCACCACCGGTAATGGCAGCTCAACACATCTCTGAATTTGAGGCTCTTTAATAGTTAATTATGAAAGAAACTCAAGAAAGCAGCGGCTGCATGTCCTCAAAGCAATAATTTCTCTTGCACCGCTGGCATTAGAGAGCATGCAATCTGCCTCTATTAATCTTTCTGTCTTTCTGCTGCTCTTGATTGGAAAATCCTGTTGGGCTTTAGAGTAGCACTTCACTGAACGCTTAGCTTTCTCTGTCTAAATGCGCACACACACACACACACACACACACAGCTAAATCTAGATCAGCTGGTGTGTCCTTCCACAAGTAGAAGTCTCTTTGTCCGTGTCCGTCCATGATTAAATGAGTATAGCACATCATGTAATGATTACTTATGCTCTCCCTTTGCGTTTTGATTATATATGTGTGCAAGGCCTGCGTGTGTTTGCATTTTTTTTTTCCTCATACACTTAAATTCTCTGGTACCCTCGTGTATTTTGCATGGCCTTTTGAGAAACCGAATGGGGATTCAGCAGTGGGATGGCTCACTAACCGGTGTATGCATTTTACCACGGGCACTTGTTACTGTGGCGCCAGGGACACAGCCAGGACTCTCAGCACAGGTTTCCTTTATGGCACACATGGAAAGAGTTCTTATGCCTTTGGAGAGCCATAATAGTTGATGAGAGGGCAAAGACCACAGCTGTGATAAACTGGAAGAAAATTCTAATTAATCTGTATTGATTGTCATTTGACCTGGATGTTAAATATCTCCTTAATTGTTGCATTTACATTTACAACTATGAATGTGTATATAGCTTTATAATATCAGACATACACTGTGAAACATTCAGCACAAGAAGAAAAACAGATATTTGATCAAAGGGAGGACATTTTGCTGTGAGTGCACATGTGATTCCCGAGCTCTCATTTGTTTGGGGTTGCAACTGAGGAGTTTTTTTGTAGCCACAATGAAAATCAATAAAGTGGAAATTGATATTGTCATTAACAGGCCCAGGGTTATTTCCTTGTCAATAAGGTCCATTTCAGCACAGGAGTCCCGACTGAGGCTGGCTAGATGTGACCAGTAACAGTGAGTGTTGCTTTCATGAAAACAGAAGGACCTGCCTTTGACATTCACTACAGTTTAGCTGCAGCTGTATGTGTTAACCAGGATCGATAGAAACTTGACCGGCAGGCAGAGACCTTATTGACCGATCCTAATTGTCATTTATCCTCAATAACTGTCTGGTCTTTTCTCTATTTGTTGGTGAATCAGCAACAGGCAAAAAATTGATTTGCCTTATTCCAGTGCGTCATTCTGTTTCGGGATGTCGGTTTGGCTTAATTCTAATTAAATCTTTCAGTGGTGACATCCACTAAACAGTAACTTTCATTAACAGAATGTGTGTGTGTGTGTGTGTGTGTGTGTGTGTGTGCGCACATACATGCAAGTTAACCATCATTTGCTATTTGTTCAAAATCAATGTAAGTGGTTAACCAATTCATGGAAAAATGTCGACATTCCTAATCAGAATTAACTAATGCTTCAAGTGCACTAATTGTAAAGTAAATTAAATTGTAAAGTTCGTCATTATCACCCTATGAGAAGAAATTTTGTACACTTTTTTTGTAAATAATGTACAAATAATTTGTGATAGTCTCTGGGGTATTGAGACTGCGTTCATTTTTTAATTCAAAGTCAGTATCAGAAAGCTGAGCTGACAAACATAAAATGCCAAATTCTCTGTTGAACCGAGTGACCCCAAGTCAGACTCTATGGATTAGATTTGTCTTGTGCATGGGCCAATGCTTTAAAGATAACACCATGTAAACCCTCTGAATAACTGCTCTCCAGTCACCAAATCCTGCCATTAACTGTTGATATTGCCTCGCTAGCCAGTGGGACTGCACCTGAGCAGGCTACAGTAGATGTGAAGGTTGGACAAAATGTTTTAAAAACAATTGGGTTTTGCTTGTCTGGAATTACGTTTCCACTCAAATTTGTCATCTGACTTCCGAGAATTCCATCTGCAACATTTTTAATGCTCATATAAATGATAGTAAGTGATGCTGGGGGTTGGTGGCTTTTAATTACAGTGGAAAGGACGGATCAGGAAGCCACAGATGTGTTTTTCAGCTGTGATTTTAGTCCGGCTTGGTCATATGAACCAAACGAAGTTTAAATAACAGTGTGCAGCACATCAGTATTTCCTCTTGAAGCAAGGCAAGGTAGCTTCATTTATACTGTGCATTTCAAACAAAGGGCCAATTAAACATGATTTACCTCGACAAAGGTAAGCATTCAGATGATGTGCTGGAATAATTGTAAATAGCCATTTTTAGAGCTAGAGCTAAATATCATTTTGATCAAATGGAACATATTAGTGGGAATTATCATACGCTGTGCAAAGAGGGGATGAGGCCTTTGCTTGCTTTAGGTGAAGAAAATGTGTTCCCACAGAGGCAATGATTATATGTCTTGATGAATTCTTTTTCTCATGATGGAATTATCAGTTCAACCATAATGCCATACTGGTTAAGAAACCATTTTCGACACTTACCACTGGTGTTGTGTCACTACCATCTATCCGGAGCTGTTGTGCTAATATGATTATAATTCACACCAACTCAAAAAAGTGGTGTCAGCTATGTTGAGAGCTGGTATCAGTCATGTTGAGAGCACTGACATTCATAATAGAATAAACAGAGGTGTGACTAGTAACATTATCGATGGATATCTTTCATTAGGTGTTTCAGTCAGACATGTCAGTGAGCCTGCAGGCACAACACCAGCGAACTAGGGGCTGTAACACGTACGGTCAATGTTGTTTATTACATCTTTACTGGTATGTTACTGCTATGAAAAGGATTTGCTGTGGCCTATAGTAAAAGACAAGTTCAGCATCAAGAAAAACATAGTTGAATAAACTTAACACCCAACAGTCATTTGATAAGAAAGAAGAAATTTGTGTCTGCAATCCAAAGCATTTAAATACACATTTATGTAATTTTAGTGCTCTTCATGGGACAAGTTCGATGATACTGTCCACAGCAATCTGAGGAAAAATAAAGTCAATTTTCAATGTGTTAATTGAAGTTAATTAAACTGCATATAGCTTTGTTTCAAGTGTTGCAGACTAAAAAGTTGTATAGTTTTAATGTGACTATATACAGTATTTGCTAGAAAATGATCCGAATGAAAAAGTCATAACAACTCATCGTAACCTGTTTGCTTTACATTTTACAGCACTTTATGTTATGTTTTTTCTTTCCTCTCTCTCCTTCTCCTTCTCTCATTTTCTATTTTTCCGTCCTCACGGTCTCCTACGGTCTGTTTTTAGGTTTTCTGGTCACCCTTCCATCTGGCCATTCTTGTGAATGTGATATCTCAAGAAGGCTTTGTGGGATTTTATTTAAACTTTGCACAAATGTCCAACTTGAGTCAAGGATTAACTGATTAGATGTTGGAGGTTAAAGGGTCAAAGGGCAAGGTCCCTGTGGCCACACGTGCTCCTTTCTTATTAATGGGATATCTCAAAAATGGTTTGAGAGATTTTTTTTCTAAATTCGCATTCATGTCCACTTTAAGTCAAGAATGAACTGATTAGATTTTGGAGGTCAAAGGTCAAGGTCACTGCTGCCTCATGTCGCCTTTACTGGTGAACATAAAACTAACTCAGGTCAAGACATATCAATTACCTTCCAATATCTCAAGAATCCAGGGATTATTTGTCATATTACGCATAAACCTGAAATTAGAGTCAAGGGTGCCTTGGTGAAATTTTGAAGGTCAAATTACTCTGTAAAGTGGGATTTCTGGCCAGTGTGACAGGGGCATTAGAAACAACAACCTCTGCCTTCCTAAACAGGCTCTTGTGTTTTAAATTCTGTCAAACTTTTTGCTGATCTGAGTTTTACTACTTTTATAACCCAGTACTCTTTACTTCCTCTCGCAAAATATGTAACAAAACAAGAAGACCTCTTCCTTTTAAAAACCTACAACAAACTAATTGGCTTTTTTTTGCAAAACATGCACCTCAATGTTTCAAAATAAGATTTTTATCAATCACACTACACTAACAACCATCCCAGTTCTCTTTATTGACCCACCAAAGTAGTTTTCCTCTCTGCTTTTTATGTCTCATGGAAGCATATAACTGCCAGGTGTTAATGATTCTTGTTTTCATTTTAAATTTAGCTCTATTATCAGCACAAACAACACAACAGCAACACTCATTTTTTCCTCCAAACTCTGCCTAAGTGCTCTTTTAGGAACATGTTTTTTCCTACACTCCTTATTCATATCCTTATCGACTCACAACAGGAAGCCATGTTATTGTAGGAAAAAGCTGCAAAAAGAAGATCTAGGTTATGACACGTCTACACATGAGCCATTTCAGCCACATTTTTCAGTCATCCATCAAATGCACATCTGACAAAATGGATAGACTTCAATCCATCTGTCCATTTTTTTTCCCTTTTCTCCGAGCATGACTACGAAGGTTGTGTATTGGCTCTGAGCTCTTCAAATTGTGGACCTGCACTTAATATTATGCCTGAATGCATCCTGAGCAGACACAAACAGAGAGGCAAAGCTGCTGCTCTGTTAACATGCTCCTAACGCATTGCCTCGTGCAATGACATAGTGTTTGTATTAGCCCTGAGGTGGTTCAAGTGTTGTTGTTTTTTTTTTTTTTTTATCTGATTTTTCAAATTCTCCTATGTACAGTAACTAAGGTAAAGTGCTGATACAAAGTCTCTGCAATTTCCCTCAGGCTAATCAAATTACTTTTTGGCATAACTTGATTTAAATCTACCATACATGAATGTTGGTGTTTGTTCAGTGAGTCAGCTTAGAAGAGGTGGCGCAGGTGGACTCATGCTTTTAAAATAATTTAATTGTTGGTGTACAGGATTGACAAGGGTTTTCCAAAATAGACTTGAACCAAAACGTTTGTGGAAGAAAAGTTACATGAACATCAAACACCCACATTTAGAAATGTTGTATCACAAGCATGTCATGAAATCTGGCACACCAGAAAGCTCTTGTGAGTAAAGTCTTATGAGCCTTAGTAGTTTGATTATTTTGAATCAGTTTTAAAATACGAGCTTCAACGTCTATGCAGCCTCAGCTGTCATTTGTAAGATATAGGTGGTGAGAGCTAGCATGCAGCAGGTAAGCAGGATCCCTGGGATAGCTGACAAGACAGGTTGCTGCTTTTCGTTTGTGTTGTAGTATTACTAGAGTTGAGGGTTGAAGTCCACAAGAGAGAACTCATTAATCATATTCATATGGTCTAACTTCATGCTTTGCATTGTTACTTTGTGACAGTAACAAAACAAAGCTTCGGTCCTGTGGTACAAGGTGCCAAAACCAACACAAGAAACACAACATTGGCTAGTTAACAAGTCCTTCCAAATGTGGAAATAAGTAAATTTGTGTGTGTTTGAGCTCAAGTTTCAGTTCATATATTTCTGTTGTTTACTACACTTTATCCACGTGTTTTAACCTGTGCAATGTAGTCCTTCCCCCTCTTTCTTTTCAGTTATGTCAAGTCAAATCATGAATGAAATGATTAATGGCCAACTTATTATGCCACCTGAGCTGTTGTCTCACCTAAAGCATTAAGAGCCATAACAATTCCTGTTAATTTCACGGTTTTGCTATATTACATATCATATCTTAAAGCCTGCTCATTTTAAAAATAGTACAGTATCTGAGAACCTGTTTTGAATAAGTTGCAGCTTCTCTAACCTGTTGATCTTTACAATCCCGAACTCCTAGCCATGACCAACCCACCCCCTCACTTTCTTTCATGTGCCAAATTGTCTGTGAGGGACTGCTGAATAATTTAACATGCCATTGACGGCAGTCTTTGACAATGTGTGTGCATGTTTTATTCAATCTTAATGTATAAGTATTTGTATTAATTTTGGGTTGGGGGTTAGCAGACTGTGTTATTTTGGATGCAGAAATCACACACAGATATTGTTCCATTTGGATTGAGGTGGGGGTGCAGCTCTAAAGGAGTGAACACTGATAGGTAGCAGAGAGGATGAATGGATTTTATTTTATTTTAGACTTCATTCCAGAGGGATGGACAGAAACACACACACACATACACACACACACACACACACTCACACACACACACACACACACACACATACACACACTGACTGACCCCTCTGGAATCATGGGATTGGCCTTATAAAGCTGTGACATTGAATGAAGGATGGTCTTTGTTTGCCAGACTGTGTGTAATGCATGTAAGATTGCCTAACATATGCTCTATGTTAGATTATCTCTGAGATTTTGATTTTACTGAAGTAATCTTTCTCTTCTTTTTATGCTTCCATGTCAGTGATTGCCATGGCTGGAGGCATTATGTTTTCATTTTGTCCGTCTGTTTGTATGTTCAATTCGTGGGGACATGATATTTGAGGAAAACCTCTTTGGAAATGTTTTTCAAAGGTCAATGTCACTGTGACCTATTTAACAAACTTTTAATTATAAGAATTTATTCAATAATTATAAGTGTAAGTTTTACACATACGGTGCCGATTATATTCATCTTCCGTTCTGCCAGGCTGAAGATGAGTGTAAACAATCCATGTTTCAGAGCTTAAACTTCTTTGCAGCAACATCCATCTTTAAAGCACTGTAGTCCACTATAAGATGGTTAATTTTGTTGATATTGAGCCTTGGGTTCTATAATTTTCTTTGCACCGAGTAATACAACTCTATCGGTTACTACATACGGAGTCTGCACAGGCATGAATAGAAACTGCTACTTCACGGGTGTGCGGGGACAGTCATCCATGAGGCTGTAATTCTAGTCTCACTGATTGTGGTCCTCAGGGCATTGAGATAAATGTGGGTTTTCCACTGCAATCTATCTAAAAGAATTACTTTGTTTGTGTTGAGTAAGCAGACATTACTTCTCTCTGTGTGAAAGCCACTCAACCGCACCATTGACGACTCCCAGAAGACATTAGTTAATAGCATGTTCAGCATTCATTTGTTAACTTTTAATCCAGTTCCTATTTAATAAATCTAGATTCCTTTGCTTTATTTATACAGTACTATTGCATTTAAACTTTTTCTTTTGTTTCACGAGCCTAAGGTGAAGCTAAATCTCTTGTTTTGTCTGTGCAACACTCCCAAACACAGCACTGTTAGGTTTCTTCTCATATAAAGGCAAAACATAGAGAATAGTAACATTTGAATCGCAGAAGTTGGTGAATTTTTGCAGAAATTACTCAACAAGGTTTCTAAGTAATTTCCTGATCATCAACTATTTTTTTAATTTACAGGTCTAAAGGTGTTTGGAATTTACTGACATACTGTACCACAGTCCAATGCTACTGAAGTGGAGTAAAGTCTTTCGTCCATCACTCATCCCCTGGCCTCTCCTAAATGCCTGTGGCACGCTTTATATTGCATAGCTGTCACTTTACACTTGAGTCTATAAATGGGCACGTGTAAGGAAAAAGCTGTAAAAATATTCATCACGTGTGAAAGCTTTCATGCGTGTATGCCAGTATATATATAAAACCCTCTTAATCGACAACATCGGATAACTTTTCTGTATCAGTAACAAGATTATGGATTGATACTAACATACTGTACGATCTGTTCACGGCTTAGATTGTATCAGTTTTTGAGTCACAAATTAGACCATTTTTTGGATCAGCAAAAAAGAAGTAATCAATTAACTATTATTATCTGTAATTGTTTTTGTACAGTTAAGCTTTAAGACTCTCAGCCTAAATGTATTCATATTTTAAGCCCAATTTACTAAATTAATATTGCAATACGTGTCATAAATAATTTATTCCAAAATAAAAGTCTGATACGTTGAAAGCTCTAATGTAACTATAAATTGTTCTAAAATGGTGACACAGAGCAGGTCGATTGGTCACTGTATTGTTGAACGCTGTTAACAAATGTGATGATTTCTTTGAAACCTTTGTTAAAGAGTTAACTCATTGTGCATATTTCCTTACCAGAGACAGTGACTGATTCTTTATTGTTTCTCTCTGTAGTGAAGTCAGAATGAAAGGCTCATGAGCTTGTATCGGGGGAGCACTTTGTGTGCTTGTGCAAGATAGAAATGTAGATATTAATGTAATAGGTCACTGGTCCCAAGTTATACAAACCCTCACAACACAGGTTGAGTTGCCACTGAAAGATGTCAGGGCTGTTTTGAGAAAATTGCCTCAAATAAACTACATACTTTAAGTTTTGGAAAAGGTCACTCATTTGTTTTGCATTTGTCCCTCAATCTGCCAAAACCCGTAGTACATGTATGTGTGCATTAGCCTTCAAGGCAGTCTGAGAAAGTAAAAGTCTTTGGTGTGTGCACCTGTGTTTATGTGCGCGTATGTATGACTGCATGTCTCAATGGTGTCACTAAGCCCCTAAGATGAGAGCTGCCCTCAAGTCTCCAAAATCCTGCTTCAGAGAGTTTTGTGTGCGTATTCTTCACTCTGTAAAAATGAGTCACTGCTGTAAAATCCACATCATGCCTCCCTGGCAGAATAATCAGGATATAATATTTAGTTTATTTTTATTTATTTATTTTTTCTTCCAGTCTCACTGGATTACTTTATTTTCATCCAACGAGAATTTTGCATATTGTGGAAATCATCTCCAATTTGGATGCCTCAGCTTTGTTTAAATTAGTATTTCAACATCAGATTTGTGATTTTTACCTACGTCCAGCTTGACTCATCAGAAGCCCACCTCAGCTAGCCTTCATAATGCACTCTGGGAATGCTCAAGTATTGTATTTGTGAACAATGAGTCTCATTATCATTGATTAAATTCAGGCAAACTGGGCTCAAAGTAATCATAAAGATGCATTCATTATTATTATTTAATATTACAATTTAAGTGTGCACATTCATATGGCAATTAAGACCTGAAAACTAGTCAGTTCAACATATGCAATCAACTGATGATTAGAGAGCATTTGTTGTAAAATGCAGTTGGGTCATGAAGTATTTGGACAGTGATACAGTTTTTAAAATTTTGCTCTATACACCACCCCAATGAATTTGACATAAATAATCAAAGTGTGATCGAAGTGCAGACTTTCAGCTTTAATTTAAGAGATTTCACCAAAATATGGTACTTAGCATTTAGGAATTACAGACATTTTATGCAGATCAATTTTGAGGGGCTCAAAAGTATTTGGACAAACAAACATAATTGTAAATATATCCATAGTTTTTAATAGTTGGATGAAAATCCTTTGCTGTCAATGACAGCCTGAAGTCTGGTTCCCACGGACATTACCAAATTCTGAGTTTCCTCCCTGGAGATGCTTTAACAAGCCTTCACTGCAGCCACCCTCAGTTACTGCTTGTTTGTTGGTCTTTCTGCCTTCAGTTTTTTCTTCAGTAACTGAAAAGCAGCTCTTTTGGGTTGAGATCGGGTGACGTACTTAGCTATTGAAGAATATTTAATTTCTTTGCCTTCAAAAAGTCTCAAGTCATTTTCCCTGTGCACTGTCCTATTAGCTTTGTAGCATTTGGCTGAATTTGAGCAGAGACTATACACAGAATTCATCCTGCTACTTCTGTCAGCAGTCACATCATCAATAAACACCAATAAGCCTGCTCCATTGGCAACCATACATACTCATGCCATAACACTGCCTCCACCGAGTTGGACACATGATGTGGTACGCTTTGAATTATTAGCTGTTCCTTTCCTTCTCCACCTTTTCTCTTCCCATCATTCCAATACAAGTTTATCTTGGTTTCATCCATCCAAAGAATCTGATTACAGAACAGGAAGCTTTTTTCAGATGTTTTCTGGCAATGTCTATTCTGGCTTCCCTGTTCTTGAACGTTACCATTGGTTTTCACCTTGTTGTAAACCCTCTGTATTTATATTCATGAAGGCGTCTCTTGATTGTAGAATTTGACAATGATACGCCTACCTTCTCCAGAGTATTCTTGGCTTGTCTCCATTTTGTGAATTGGTTATTCTCCAAGGAAAGGATTCTGTTATTATCAGTTTTAGTTTTTGTCCAGACCTTTTGATGTGGTTAAGCTCACCACTGCATTCTTTCTTTTTAAGAATGTACCAAATTATTGATATCCTAAAGTTTGTGCTATCTCTCTGATAGATTCATTTTGTTTTTTCAGCCTAATGATGGCCTCCTTCACTTGCATTGATATCTTTTTGAACTCCATATTGGTAGCTCCAGTCAAAGAGCTGCCTAATGCAAATTTAACACCTGAAATCAACTTCAGACCTTTTATCTGCTTCATTTCTCTTTGAGTAATGAGGGAACAGACCACACCTGGCATCAAAATGCTTGCCAGTCAGTTATCCAATTATGTTTGAGTTTCTGAAAAATAAGGTAAGGTGCATAAAATGGCTGTAATACCTAAAAGGTAATTTTTGTGAAACCTCTTGAATTAAAGCTGAAAGTCTGCACTTCTGAACTGTGTTATTGTCCAAGTACTTCTGGACCTAACTGTATTTGCATGTTTAGTGTCTTTCTCAATGGTACTGGCTAGATCTGCAGGGGAATTATTCAGATTACACAACATTCCTCAGGTAGTCAGCCAAGAAGTGATGTAGCATGGACTACCTACCTGCAGCATCCAGTTTGTTGATCAATATTTCCTCCCATCTTGGAAGCCTGCATGTGAAAAAAAAACAAAATATGCCGGAGTTCTTGTTCTCATATCCAGCTTGATTAATTGTTTGACCAGCCCCTTGAAAGTTGCTCTATCGGATTGTTTTTTTTCCAAGAACAGAAATGCAATACAAGGTTGTGAAATCCGTTTGCCTAGCCAAGTTTAGCTACGGAAATTGACGGCTTGTGACTCAGGATTTCTGATTCATATCGGAGCCTTTGCCATGTTAACAGGAGGAATAGAAAGTAGCGCTGTTATATTTATCTTGTTATACAGCATTTGTTAGAGCCTACATTGCCTGACTTTAACCCCCAAGCCATGGAAAAACCAAAACTTTACTATAATAGTCTGGCTTCTTAAAGGGGTTTCACATACGCGTCACTCTAAAGGTGTGGAAATCCCTTTCTCAATGATAAAAAATAACATGCACAAATATGTTTATCAAAACTGTTTCTTTTGTTCCATTTCCACTAATGGTTATATTTTGTAATATGTGTGCTGCGCATGAATAATTAATTTAGTCCTATCAAACTCTTTGTGAAAAGTAGCTTAATATTAACCTAAAAAAAAGAAGCAAGGCCTGAAAATCAGGATGTGGATAATTGCTGGCTTTAACTCCATTTGATCTTTTTTGGATTCTCTTTCTTTTTACTGTCTTGTCATTTTTCTCCAACGTCTCATTTTTATTGCATTACTGTTTATGACAGTGTCCCTCTTACATTTTATGAGTTAATCGATTTTATCATGCTTTGATTCAGGCAGCCCTTTGTCCTTTGAAACCCATGTGCATACACCCACACAGACACACTGAGTTTACGGTAAAACCACCGACACTGAACAGCCACAGCATCGTTTTAATGTGGCAGTTGATTTTGGATCCTGTGGATTGTGAGGTGGAGACTCCCGTGGTTCAGAATTTTTGAAACCCCATCGATGATGGTTCGAATTGAGTTCTAAGGAACAAGGTGGTCAGGTATTCACCTTAAGATCTTGTTACGTTCCTGAAGCCATTCCTGTTTTCCGTGGTGGAATGGTGTCTATTGAGGCCGGTCACTGCCACTGGGGAAACACGTTTGCCATGAGGGTTTAGGTGGATGGTATGTGTCAAACAACATCTATGTGAAAGCCAGATTTCAAAGCAGAACCTTGTATTGTATTGAGATGATCAATGTTCCTCGACTTGCTTTCTTTTTTTTGCTTGTCCCAATCACAGCAAATTTGCATACATTTATACAGTTTATAAAGCAGATAATCCAACTTTATGGTTCTAACTTTTTAAGTCAAATGTAAAACTTAAGTAATAATTAACCTATGTGTGTCCCTCAGCAACAATGTGGTTTATCTACTGCAAGTACTTTGATTTAGCTGGGTAGAGGCATTGTTTTAGATTTTTATTGTACTGTATATAAATATCAGAAATGGTATTATGTTGCCTCGAAAAAGAAAATGCACAAAATGTGTGTATTATACCCTAAATTTACCGTTATGTAACAGAAAAAAGAAATGACTGATTAAATCCATATTTTATTCACGCAAGAACATCATTGACCACCTTGGCTATTAGGATTTCCTGCTTTAGTCTGTATGAGATATATTTGACTGACATTATGGGGTTTTGGACTGACAAAAGAAGACATTTGTATACATCCCCTAATATGCAGAATAATTGAGACTGTAAATAACACATGCACTCCAACCACACTTTGTTTTCCCACTTATTTTCTATATCTGTTATATCTGTTATATCTGTTGCTGGGCCACAAATGCCAGGCAGGGTGGGGTGAGCAAGGAGGGGAAGTGCAGACCAACTTCCCCAGAGGCTCATGCAAGTGTCAGTTTGTGTTATAAATCATTCAGGGACACTCAGAAGGCACAATACATTTTAACTCCTCTTCTCTCATCCCTCCATCCTGCTTACTTTTATTATTGAATGCAGCTCCTCTGAGCACCCAATCTGCTGTTTGACGGTTAAAAAATTGAGAAATGACACAGGTAGAAGAGAAGAAAGGAGTCATTTGATTCCACACAGAGCAAATGTTAGCGGGTCCTTTACATATTGAATAATGGATCTCCTGTACTCTCTTATTATGGACATGGGCTGGTTTTGCTCTCACCTGTTTTGTAAATGAGGATTTTGATAGTTCAGGGTCAGGTTGTGTTTACTGGTGATGCTGTGGATGCTGCACCACCTGCTTCTTAAAAGGAAACACAGTCAAATAGCTGACCGCACTAGGCAGTCAGAATAACTTGGTCAGATTTCATGTGTTCACGTGTACACTGTGTCTATGTGTGTGTATATGTGTAACACCATCTGGGCAAAAGCAACGTATTGAATTTTGACTTGTGTGCGTGTTGAAGCTTGTGTTTGTTAACAGCACTTCTTACAAAAACGTTTTTGAACGGATGCATTTGAAAGAGGAACAAAGATGTCTTTGGCTTCTTACATGAATCACTTCTATTTAAGCTAGAGATTTTTTGCCAAATGCATTTTGGAATAGACATTTTGGTCTCCGTAACCCCAAATATGGACAAGCAGGAGGGTTGAATCAATCATCAGGGAGTTTTTTATTGGAATGTACCATTGTGCTAACTAAAGTAATGAAGTTAAAAATATGCTGGCAGAGATAAACATGGTGGCAATTCTTCTAAGAATTAAAAGGATGTTTCTTCAGAGCGTTCTGTTGTGGCAATAATATTGTTACCGTTCCTGGATCTGATAAAAGCTAGGATAATTTCTGTGGATCCTGGAGTTATTCAGAGGATAATAACAGATAGTCATTAAAGAGATTTTCATTGGCTGTTGACTCATTTCACCATCTGGTATTGTGGGGAAATTTGAAAGCTTTTCCTCTCTAAGTATTGGAGAAACATTACCTTCCTCTTGTTCCTCCTGTGTGATGTTAGATGTAAAATAACAACCCTTTCCTTGTGCTGTGAAACAGTCCCATGGATTTTATATAAAACTGGAAGCAAAATCAAAAATCTGAACAAAAACTTCTATACAAGAGTCAGAAAATCCAAATAAAAGGCATAACTATTTTTTTTATTGCCTTTTCAGTAGTTGCAGAAGTTGCACAGTTCCAGAGTGTATCAAATCAGAAAGATCCAGTACACATATTTAAAAAGAGGTGGTAGTTGTGGCATATATGACTGCAGCTATGATGGTTTTTATTATGTATATAAATACAATCTAATGATGTCATGGATGAAAAGGTTATTTCTGCTGTTCATTTTTCATTTTAAATCATCTAATGCAGTTTTCTTGACGTACTTACCTTGGATTTATTGCTTTTAACTTTAGATCCAAAAATCTGACCCTTCTTTTTCTTTTCACGGCTCAGGAACAGGATCACTGCAGTCATGAAGAAAGTCAGAAAGATGTCAACTGTGGACTTACACTAAGAAGGAAGAAAAGGAAATAAGCAAGATACCGAAGCTACACTGACAGCCCTTTTATACATTTTCTACAGGTGGGCTATGCATTTGTTTACTCTAGATGCTGTCAGGTTTGTTACTTTACTGTATCAGAATATCGTAATGCATGTAGTTCTTACACCATTATCTTTTAGACCAATTTTATTGTAACTCCTGCCATTAAAATAAGGTGAATATAAACTGACAAGTGAGTGGTTTATATGGTAAGCAGATTGCGTCATCATATCAAAACAACTCACACACATCTCATTGAATTCACTGTGCAGTTAATTCCATTTTAGATTTCGTCCAGCAAATGTATTTGTGTGTATGCGTATCAAAATCCCCATCTTGCTGCATTTGGCAATGCATTACTGTTATTTCGGTCTTGTTTGTCTCGTAACTGAAAGCACGCTGCCCTCCTGGCACTTTGATGGTCCATATCTGATAGCCAACCCTCTGTCACACTGAATTAAATCAGAGTTTGAAAGGAGGCAAAGTTTCTCTGACCTACACCATGTCTTTCTCGAGCTGTATCTGTGTGTATACACGTGTGAATTCCCATGTGTTGCTGAAACATACAGTAACTATTTTAGGTTGCTTGTCAGCATGCAAGAAGAGAGAAACGACTGAATTCTCAAATCCGGATGAGTGGCAATCGGCATTCAACAGTCAAACTGTGGACTATGTTAGACTTCACATATGCATTTTCTTGCTGAACTTTCGTCCTAATTTCTCGTAGCCAAGTAAACACCTTAGTGTTGTTGTACAGTTTGTTTAATTTCTAGACATTAAATATTGCATTGCAGAAGAGTAGATCGTAGTCACCTTCTTTTAACTACTGTTTCTAAAATTCTGCTCATCTGCGCTTGGTTTTCGAAATATTTTTCTTTTCTTCAACTTTTCACAGAATGTTTGTTTTGCTCTTCCATCTTTAAGCTTTAGAAATAAAATAAATCCGAGGGTTTTTTTTCTTCATGTAAATCCTTCTGTCAACTTGTAATCATCACACACAGAGCCGACACCAGCCACAGAATTCAGTGGGAAGTCAATCATGGGTGTGTGTTTGTGTGCCGTGTTTAAATCTTGCTTTTGAGTCACACCATGAGTGGGAAAAGCGCTTGTGGGGATTGGGTGTGGTAAAGGGGCACAATCTGGGTAACAAAACGACCCTCCGGACAAGACGTGATGATTAGAAATGTCTGAAATTCCCTTAACATGCAGTCTTGTAATTTGTAGAGGTTGTGTGAAGTGAACATACTTTGTTTCTAATCAAGAAAATTAGTGACGATACCAATGCAGGTGGACTGGGGCCTCTAAAACTGCCATGAACCTCCATATGGCCTGGATATCCTACTTTACACGTAGTCCTCCCTGAATTTCACCAAAGTAGATGCTGTTCATCAAAGTTGAATAGGTGAAGGCAGGTTCCATATACACATATCACATATGACTGATGAGTCTATAATGGCCCAGTATAGGCTCTGTTATAGATTATTATTATTCATAATATTGATATTTAATTAAATTGCCATCCTATTAAAGTGGTGATTGTGTATGATTGTGTATTCATACATCTTCCCTATTCATGCATAGCCATATCTGTACTCTAGATCATGGGAGGAGCATACACTTTAGATCTTCCATTATCCAAAAACCTTGCCCTGTTACATTTCGCCCTTTTAAATAAATTCTGAATTTATATAACAATGTGTTTGACCCACTTAATGTCATGCAGGAGGCCTGCACACACGCACATGTACAGCTCATGTCACACACACATTCAGCGCTCTCCGGGGATTTCACTCTCTGGTGAGATATGGGCCTCTATCTGTTCACTGTCTTAAGTTTTTGTTAGATAGGATTACTGAACTGCAGTGATTTTCTTTTTTTTTTCCTCTTTCTCCCTGTGAGTCTGTGTGTTATCCAGACACCTTAAGACACAATCACACACACACAACTGCTAAGCTCTCAGCCCTCTATAATGTCATCATAGGGGTTAAGGAAACTGAATCATTACGTAATTCTTATTCTCTGGCTCTACACACTTCAGTCACACTGTCTCAGTGCACAATTGGGCAGACTTTTCAGTTTCTTTTTTTCCGTTTCTGATTAGTGCTGGTGATTTTAATCCCAGTAAGAATTCCCACAGTCTGCCTAATTCCTGTTCTTGCCTAAAGCCGGTAGGGAGGCGAGTAAGCGGCTAAACCCCCATGGATTTACACGCACATCAACACACATGAACTGAAACACACATATGGACCCTCGTGTGCTCTCACTGCCATGATTATATGTCAGTGCACAGTACATGTGTGTAGTAAAAATATGAACGCATGTGCGGTCGCACACAGCCTCAGAAGCATGTACTTCCTTTTTACTGTAATGAGTTGTGATACAATACAATGATAATAATCAAAAGAAGTAAGATTTCCCTTTTTATCACCTTCTCTTTTTAAAGACATGCATAAACAGTACCAAAAAGACATGAAAGCCTATTATGAAACTAAAAGTATTAATTGTTCTTGAAGTATTTGCAGAACTTGAGATAAATTGAGATAGAGCTGGACTCAGTTCAAAATTATGTTGACAATTTATATGTTTTCAGATCGGGGCTCTGGCTCAAAACTCAAAACTGAATAGAGTTCTTCTCTTCCATAATTGGCCCAGTGTGCCCCATTTAAATATGTCAGCTCTGGCATGTGGTAGAAGGCTATAAATATGGTCCTTCAACAACATGTCGGCACATTAGTTATTCATAACAGCACTAACAGAGGGCTCGGGGATGGAAGGGTGTACAGTTATTTGTGTGCTTCTGCCTGTTTGTTTGCATGTTGAACTTTGACCCACATTTAACACTTGCACATGCTCATTCACAGATACAACCATCAGAGGTGTCCCATAGGGGGTTTTGCAGATCTTGTGTCTTTAAGGTTGTGTTTACTGTCTTAAAAATGTACTGTCAGTAGGTAAACATTGGATAGTAGCCAGTCACTGTTAATTTCACCCGCTCCTGTGGTGGCAGGATACAATGCAGCGATGAATCAATAAGTTCATGTTCATGTTTTGAAGGCTTTTGGGCTTTCTACTTTTAGAAATTAGCACTCAAGACATTCAGGGCAAAATAATTTTTTGTTTAATGTCTAAAAATATTGCGTCAGACTGTGTGTGTAGGTCGGACCTGAATAGCAACAAAAAGATCAAAGCTCTGTCTTATATAATTTTTTTTTTTGGATATACATTTTATTGTACCTCCCACACATGGCTTCTCATTTAGTCACTGACACCATTGTATGCATGCAGGGGGCTTGATGTTCCTGCACATACACAATCGCGCTTACCTGCACATTTATACAGTGTCATGCAGCGCTTTGTAGTAGAGCACATGTAGTAAAGAATTCACACACTCCAAACGTTTAATCTGTCTAAGCCATTTGCCTAATCAGCTCTCTCTGAGCACAATGCCATTCAGAGGCGCACAGTAGCCACACACAGAGTGACCTGGCCAAACACTGGGCTTTGCTGACTAGTAACAGCTTTACCAAGCCCCCCATGTTACAACCTGTTGTTGCCACGTTGTATCACTTCATACATCTTAGAGTAGAGGAGACAGGGGGGAGGGGGAGGAGTGGGAAAGAGGTAAAGATGGAGGTTTGAAGATTCTCTAGAGTTAGCGCATGACTTCAGTGTTCCATTTTTATCTGCCTTTTACCCACCCATTGACTCTTTTTCATCATCAGATCTTTTACATTTGGCATAACTGCTTATAGATTTTCCGTATGTCTGTCTGTTCTACTTTTTTTCCTCCAAAATTCTTATTCACTCTTATTCACTTTTACCCCAGTTTATGTTTATCATTTTGTTAATTGTGTATGTCTAATGGAGAATGATTTGAGCTTTCATGCTTTATTTTAGTAGTTATATGGGGTGAACTAAAGCGCAAATGAGAGATAAACAGGGCTGACGCAACCAGGAGACACAGTCAGACGCATTCAGATTCACTAATACACATGGACACACAAGTTAGTATTGTAGGTAACCTGAAAAGACACACACATACCAGCAAACACATGCACAGATATTAGCGTAAACACAAACAAATGGAAACACTGCAATGTTTTTGTTCGTAGGCCTCGTTTTTGAATATGTATGTAATTGCACTGGTACATTTAACAAATTTAACAAACAATTAAGAGGTATCAATGAATTTGCAGGTTTGTGTAATAAGATATTCCACTGGATAGATATCAGAAGAGCCAGTGTTGCACAAAGCATCTAATGAAACCCAAACAAGTACTGAGGCACGTAATCTTAAACCAATTGCTTTTCATTGAACTTCTTTGACCTCCGGCACCTGCAGCGGCTATAGCTAATAAAGAAATAAATAAATCCATACTTATATAGGCATAGCTTGCATCACGTCTTAACTGCCATCACAGAAACTGTTGGAATCATTATTAGTGTCGGTTGAACATATCAACCCTCGGAGACGGTTGTTGAAATTTTGATTCAAGCGAGTAAGGAGGATTTGCACCGGCTCTGGACTATTGCCATCGACACCTCCTGCTGCTGCTCTGACAGCAACGTCTTTCTGTGTCACCCACTCTGGCTCCTGTCACAACCAAAGGGAGCTGGCAGATCAAAGCTTGCACCTTTACAACAAGACTCAGATCGCAGGATCGCAATTGTACTCCTTTTAAGAGTCATTATTCTGGTCTTTTTTAGTCTCTGTATAAGACTTTTTAAGGCAATTCAGACATTAAACCTTTGATTTTTTTATGAATTTTCTGTGTTGAAAATAGATAACGTTGACGTTGGCCATCTTTGGCAAACTCAGGTTATGTTTGTAACCTGTCAACTAATTACACCCCCTGCCTCAAAAATCACCTTGATACACTGATAGAGAGCTTAGTCAAACCCGAATCAGTATTTTCCACAGTTAGAGGTACTTGATCTCCCGTGTCTTTCCCTCGACTTGACAGGATAACAAATAACAAGTAACTAGTAACTGTCTTAAACTAATATGATATGACTAACTAATATGATGTTGCTAAACAATTGCAGACCTTGGGTGTGCGGTCCTCTCCAATTCTTGGTAAATTTTAATGATTTAAAAGAAAAAAACAATAGAAAAAAAACACTAATTGGTTGGATATCTCCAAACTGTTAATATCATTGTTCAAGTTACCCAAATTAATTTGCTACCAATTCCCGGGTGCCAATGCTGCCATGCAACAAAGGACAGAACTACGCCTTTAAGACCGATATTTTTGGAGTGGATGTGATAGTTTAGATCCCTTTAAGCGCAGGGGACTAAGATGATGCTGATGCTAAGTATCTTGGCCAGTGTGCCTGTGTGTCTTGCTGCCTCTACCTGTATGTCAGCTCACTCTGTGTGGAACTTGGCCTTTGGAGCCAGATTTGCTTGCTGCATCTGGCCGATGTACACAGAGATTTCATGGTAGAGAGAAAGAGAGAGAGAGATGGTGTGTGTGTGTGTGTGTGTGTGTGTGTCTGTGTGATGCATGTCCAGTGAAGCTAACTGGAGCAGGGTGTCCAGGATGCGTACACGCTTGACGGCCCAGCTGCAGCCTCGTGATACAAACATTTAGCGTTAGTGTGTTTTTCTGTTTGCAACTGTTACACTGTGTGCATGTATGAGGTGATGCATCAGTGATTCAGCTTCAGCTGTCAAGTGTGTGTGCCTTCAACTTGGATGAGCAGCAGGACGAGACGGCTACACATCATCATATGACTGTCTTTTTCCCCCCTTGTCACCTATTCACTGTCCATGACAAGCGTTAATGTACACGCTCATTCCCACACACACACACACACACACACACTCAGTCCTGTTCACATTTTGTGTGAGAATGTAATTTCTTGCTTAATTTTTTTTACACACAAGTGATGATCTGCATAATTGGCCTAAATAAAATGAATATCTCAGTCCAATGCTGAGCATCACCATCCTCACTCTTCTGTGTTTCCCAGGTTAGAGTGGTCAATGCCGGGCCCATCGTGGATATCTGCTGGCGGTAGCAGTAGTAGTAGTGTGTATGAGAGCGTGGTCCCTGGCGCTTAGCCCATGTCCAGCCCATAATGCCGTCATCCACACGGAAAGGGGTGCCAAAGGACCCCGAGCTGGCTGACCTCTTCTTCAAAGATGACCCCGAGGATGTCTTCTGTGACCTGCACGAGATTGGTCATGGCAGCTTTGGGGCCGTCTACTTTGTAAGTGCACTCTCAACAGTTGTGTATCCTGGCTTTAGCAGATCTTGATTATAATTCAATGCCTTTATAGTATTTTGGAACATAGATTGAATGACTTCCTCTACACATTAACCATCCACAATTGTCATTCATTAAATAAAAATATGTATTTGTTTATAGATATATTTATTTATATATTGGCTGTGATGCAGGTCGTTGTGGTTGAATTCACTGGCTACTCAGTTAGCTTGAGATTTATAAATCAGAATAGGAAAACAGCATGCAAATGAAGGAGTGGAAAATTTCAACAGTAATATCTTATAACATTCAAGTGCAAAAGGGATATTAATACACAAATATATATTTTAGTTGCTATATTAGCATTCTATTTATTATACTACTTGGAGCTTGCCATATTGTGGCCTTGAATGCAATTAAATGGGAGATTCCCCATTAACACTTTCTCCATAGCCTTTCTTGTACACCCTTCATCACTAATTAATCATCAAGCCTTTGATTCCAAAGCTGCGTGGGGGGGAAGGGGGTGTTGATAGCATGACACATCTTCTCTCTGCTTTCTCTTCATTTCTTTTTCCTCCTCTCCTCCCCTCCAGATGTAGGGTTGTCGGCGATAAGCTCCTCTCGCCCCCTCCATTCTAAGACAGCTGTTGTCTCTCTCTCTCTCTCCTCTCTCACACCCTTTCACACACATACACCCACCCTTTCACACACACATACACCCACCCACCCTTTCACACACATACACATACACATACACACACACAGCCCCAATACATCACTAGTAGCCCTGGTGACCTTGCCCGTCTGGCTAACAGGCTTGAAAGTGCGTCTAAATCCTGCCCTGATGCCAGCACTGTGCTCACTGACACACTTCTGCAGTCCACATTACAACCAGAACACGGCTAGTTTTAGCTGTTGGCTAGTGTAGCTTTAGTGAAAATATTATTTTTCTAGATAAGACATGCATTCTCTTCAGTGTTTAAATTCCAAAATCACTGATCAACCAAGTATAAGGGTGTATGTATATAGCAACTAGAAACATTGTGAACGTTGCAGCATTGGTAATGAAAAAATGATCTTAACATTTATCGATTCCTGATATTTAATCCACTGGATTTTGCTGCCTTTTCTCTCATTTCTGTTCAGTTGCCAAATCTTTTGCAGACAACATTAACACTTAGTAAAACAGTAATTCATTGTTTTAAAATGGAATAAACAGGATGTGAAGTACTTCCGTGAAGTGTCTGCAGTCTTCTTCTTACACAGTATTTGGGCCCAGTAATCCTTTGGAAGTCAAGCCGCATTTGGCCTGAGATTCACAAAAGGTCATTTAGTTTAGTTTTGAGTACTGCATCCTCACCTTGTAATGAAAAAGCTATATCTTAAAATGCACTAGTTTTTAATCTAACTGTATAGTCTAATATTTAGGAATAATTAGCTGTAGTATTAACACTTCAAAATATTAAGTGCATGCATGAACCTCTGTATACATGCGTGCCTGTTCTCAATGTTATCACTGTATATGCATGCCTAGTCAAAGAAATTATGCAATTGTATGCACATTTATAATTAATGAATGTGAAAACTAGAGACGCACTCCATTGTATAGGAGAACAAGGGGAATTCCCTTTGCTGAGTGTGCAGGCCCATCAGCCTGTGGTTTAAACACACACCATTACAGTGCATGTTGAATGAATTAGTGCCTTGTAACTATTCACATACCATCTTTCTTCTTCCATAACAATTAGCCTGAATGCATTATGTTTTTGTTTCTCTCCTACTGCCATCTACTCTAGTATCACACCAGGGGGAATGGCTATTAAGCAAGGACTGACAAGCAATCACAGGGATCAAATGACTCTGAATAAAAGTCAAATCGGACTATACCGTTTCCTGCTGTTGCCATAATTCTATTTGAATCGAAACGTGAAATTCCCATTCATTTATAAGTGGGATGAAGCTGAGATAAGGGCTTAGCGGAGCCTTTGCATAGCTGTTCATAACACCACAGGTTGAGCACTGGCCTGTTGCACAGACAACTCCAACACCTGCGGTAGAGGCAGAATGACCACTGACATTTACTTTGTTGAGTGATTTAACTGGATTTTTTTTCCACCTCATTTGAATTTATTTTTTTAAATTTAATTTGTTCTTGCTCTCTTATTCTGTAGTACTTGTATTGCTTTCTGCCCGCCTCTTTTAAGATACTTTGGATCCATTAAGCTTACTCTCGGAATCACCCTTGAGGCATTAAATGAGTCGATAGTAATTTAATTTATCCCATCTTTATAACAATTATAAGTAGTAAATACTGTAGGTATTTAATGAAATGCTTTATAAACACTATAATGTAGTTGTAAGCAGATATCAGCACATGTTGATGTACCTGTCAACAATTAAGCGTTCATGTGGGCACATGTAACACATGCACATGAGTTTAATTCTCTTGTGTGTCATGTATTAACACATAATCAAAAAACAGTTTAAAATACAGATCAATTAATGGAATATGTCTTCATGTAAATTTCAATTATTGAAAAATAGAGCTGCACCAAGATTAGTTTAATCGTTGATTAATCTGCAGATTATTTTCAAAATTAATCTATCAATCATTTACTCTAAAAATTGTCAAAAAAAGGAGAAAAATGCATGTTCGGAGTCCAAAATGACGCCCTTTATTGCAACCAATAGTTGAAAACCGTAAGACTGCATTTACTGTCAGAAATGACAAACCAAGAGGATCTTAGAGATCATATCGAAACAAGAATACAGAATGTATTTTTATCTACTAACAATTACATTAGCATTGTGAACAGTTTATTAAACATTCATATAGCTTATTACACTGAATTACTAACCAAAAGGGGGAAGAAAACAAACAACATTTTTTTGGTGTCTATTTTGTGTACTCAGGATGTTTGTTTTTTTATTGTTTTTTTTTTTGTTTTTTTTACTGTGATATTGAAAGAAGTATTGTTTTGGAGTATTATATCCAAACTAAAAAATCTCATATCATATACAACCCTACTCTAATTTCTTCTGCAGGCACGTAACTCCTATTCCAACGAGGTGGTGGCCATCAAAAAGATGTCCTATAATGGCAAGCAGACTACTGAAGTAAGACTATCACACAGACACACAGAAGCACATACACAGGCCAAAGTTTGCCTTCAGAACGAAGGTGTCACTCTAAATGCATCATCACAACTTGGAGGTTTTGTCTCTGTGCCAAATGTCATGCTTGAGGTAACATTTAATTTGTCATGCTTTGGTACAAATGTACTAACAGTGAAAGCAAAAGCTCAAAATGCAAACCACATTGTGTCATTCTCTGTGATATTAACCCAAAGCCCCACTTTTTAGGCTGTGAGCTGTCTAATTTGTGGTGTTATTACCCTAAAGGAACAAGAACAGGGGGGGGGGAACAATTACTTACCGCCTGATTCCTCTCCCCCAAGCAAACTGCTGAAAAAGTTTAGGCAAGTTATTTCTGAAGGCTACCTGTGCGATCACCGTTTAAACTCTAGCTCACATCTGTCTCTTTAGTAAACGCTCTTCTTTTAATAAACCCATTTTTTGATAGGCTGATGTGAGAGCTTTAACAAGACTTTGCTTGACTGTTTTTAACTAATTGAGACTTTCGGTTGCTGTAGCAACCCCGTTTATTAGTGATGTCGGTGCTATTAAAAGACTTATACAGTGATACCAGCTGCAGCAGTGCAATTACTGCCACAACAATTCCTTCTTAAGTGTTACTGCAATTATACCTGCAGTGTGTAACCATCTGTGTGTCTGGATTTGTGTTCGGCAGAAGTGGCAGGACATCATTAAGGAGGTCAAGTTTTTGGGACAGCTGCGACACCCAAACACGATTGAGTACAAAGGCTGCTACTTGAAAGACAACACTGCCTGGGTTAGTGGATCCTTCTCCACATCTCCTTCTGTTTTAGTTCCCTCCTTTGTTTCAGGCTTGCAACCTTATTATTTCTTCTTTCATTTTTTTTATCCTGTGTAGTCTTGTTATTTAGTCTCTCACTGTGTTTTCTTCCACTACCAAATTCTGTATCTCTGTATATGTTGTGGGTGGTCTCTATTGAGGCAAAGAACAATTTCAGTTTTCTCTTCACTTGACATGAAACTTTTCATTCAGTGTATTTTATGATGGGATATTCACCCTGTGATGGATTACTCATTCAGCTGTATGTATATTCTCTCTCAGCTGGTGATGGAGTACTGCCTGGGCTCCGCATCAGATTTACTAGAGGGTAAGTGTGTTTATTAGCGCACACACAATCCTAAAACAGTTGTTATGGTCAGTATCAGAGTGTTTATCTCAGCATATTTCCTCAACGCCACTCTGCCCAACCAGAAAATAGTTTCAATGCGTAAAAGATCTTAAAATGCACGTGTCCACTGAGGTCAGACCAGTTTAAAGTGGTGATGGGCCCAAGGGATGAGAGAAGCCCTCCAAGTTGCCAGTTTGTATTCACCTTTAAGGTTCAGGAGCACCCTCACCGTATTTACTAAAGTTTTCTCTTTGCTAAACTTTTGGTTTGATTTCATTTTGTGTAGCTCTCCTTGAGTAAGAGCATTTTTCTAACTAGTCTTACTATCCCACATTATGGCTTGAATGTGTAGTAGAGCCCGATTGATTTTTGGAGACGATGGTGATATTAGGGAGAAAAAAAATCCGATATCCATATATCGGCTTTTGAACATGAATTTTTTTTTCTTTTGCAATGATCAAATTAAGTAGCTACCTCTTTGTAAGAAAGACGTCAAACGGAGGCGGGATATTTGACAGATTTACAATGAACTTTTATTGTCTAAAATAACAGGGGTAATATCGACCAACATTGATAGTATATATGAAAATGCAGATGTAGCTCTGCTCGGCCAATATCGACCAACCGATATATCAGTCGGGCTCTAGTCTGTAGGTTAAGTTGACACCAGTTGACTTGGATACTAGTGCATCTGTAAAAATTAGAATATCATGTAAAAGTTCTTTTCATTTCATAAATTAATTAAAAAAGTTTATCCTTCTTATATTTTAGATTCATTACATGGAAAATGAAAAGAAATCAAGGTTTTTTTCTTATGGTTTTGCTGATTATGGCATATACAGTTACAATTAAATTTTATAATATTTAGATTTTTGTTTATTGTTTTTTGAGCTGTGGGCCATAATTATCAAAATTAAATTACTTGAGACGTTTTAGTTTACATGTAATGACTCTAGAATGAAATCAGTATCACAAAAAAACACAACAAAAAGAAATGCTATTCTAATTTTATGATATGCATTAGTATATTCGTTACACACTTTTGCTTCTTCGTAGCTCAGAAGCTGAATATGAGCATGGGTTCAGATGAGTTCATTGAGATCTGCTCAAATTGTGATGTGAGAAACCGCTTGCTAGCAGATAGCTGCTTTTATTTCTTAAAGCACATCAAACCTAATGTTTCCTGCGGTAATTTATCATCCATGGAGCCCTGAATTTGGTGTAAATATATGTTCGGACTTGCATTCATAAGATTTGTAATATTCAAGGAAGACCACGTCTACATGATACTTAGATTTTCTAGCTTTGCTACTTTTTCCCAAGATTAAAGAACAGTTTCCAGTTTACCCTCCGAGTGTTCCTGACTTGAACCTAATGAGTTGGGTTAAGCACCTGTGCGTGAAAACATCCCTGATGTAGATACACAGTCATGGCAGTTGTTTTTTAGATTTATGTCTTCTGTGAAATTTCTCAATCACAGTTATGTTTTGTGTCAGTTATCGTGACGGCTCACAAAGAGCCGGTTTAAGAACCCATTTCACAACCACAATATTTTCTTCCCGTAGGAGATGCCAATGATACTTCTTTTGAACACTAAAACCATGATGTGATTAAGCTGCCATGATCTAAACTATATGTACTAGCTTTACTTACTTTACAGTTCTTTATGTAAAACTGTCTTTGATAATTATTATATCATTTCAGAGGGTTCCTAATCATTTTCATCACACTTATTTCTCCCCAAGTTCACAAGAAACCACTCCAAGAGATGGAAATCGCTGCCATTACCCATGGTGCCTTGCTAGGACTGGCTTACCTACATTCCCATAATATGATTCACAGGTGAGACGGTGTGTTTCCTTACTGTAAACATTTTCCAACAGGAACAAGAAGCCAAATTATGGTGACTTAAGTTATGCAAATGTTCTCCCTTTATGGCTTTATTAACCAATTAGGCTGTAAAACCATGCATCTGCACTAAATCTTATCACTATACCTCTATCATGGTATTTTTATTGCAGACAAACAGGATACAACTCTGATATCTGTCACATATATCGTTTTTGTCTGTTATATGTATGAAATGAAACCAATGAAAATAAATACAACAATAGGTTCTCTAAATAAACCACACCGGTCACCAGTTTGTCTGAGGGAGAGAAAAGCACAGTGCAAAATAGATCCCTGGAAGCGATGTGCTTTCTCTTTCCTCTTGTTTCCACATGTTCTCTTTATACGCCGACTGACTTTGGCCCTTGTCTCCCCCACCCAGAGACGTGAAAGCTGGTAACATCCTGCTGACTGAGCTGGGTCAGGTCAAACTGGCTGACTTTGGCTCTGCCTCCATTGCCTCACCTGCCAACTCCTTTGTGGGAACACCTTACTGGTCAGTACACACAAGACTACTAAGATATTTTATTCAGTATATTTCTATAGTATCTGTTTGCTTTTTTTTAAACATAGAAATTACAAATTCTTTTGCATAATTTAGCTGCTTTTCTGCCTTTTGCTTGTTTTTGTAGTGAGGTTCTCTTGTCACTATTGTGTTGTTAGTGATGTATTAAAAAAGGAAAAAAACAGAAAAACGCCTGAAGCCAAACCCATAAATTATACAAATTTTGGTTGTTGGCTCACAACAACATTTCACTCTAGGGCCAACACCAGTGCCTAGTAATTCTAATAAATAATGAAATTCATTACAAAAGGAATTAATCAGAAACAGGGTGAGTCTGCCTCATCTCTGGTGCAGCATGTCAGAGAAGTGACAGTTTTTGAACACTATGAGTTTTCAATCCATCAGTGTTTTCCATCCCTGTGGAATAGCACTTTAACACCCTAATTAGGCCAGCGGTGTTACATAAAATCTGTGAATAATGTATCATTATGTACACTATTTGATGATGTAGTATAATATAATAAAAGTATAGTTAATGAGCTACTGTCAAACTCCACATTTACAGAAACAGACATATATTCCAGAAACTGAGCTTCAATCGCAGCATACCAACATCTTTAAAAGCTTGGAGAGGCTTAAAAGATTATAATATTTTCATTTTTTTTTTTTTTCTCCTCCATATTTAACTGCTGTGTGTTTTTTGTTTTCATCCGTCTTACTCAGGATGGCCCCAGAAGTCATCCTAGCCATGGACGAGGGTCAGTATGAGGGAAAAGTGGACATCTGGTCCCTGGGGATCACCTGTATTGAACTAGGTGAGCACTCATCTACCTACAGCTCAATGAAGGAATTAGTAGGCCCCATGCAGCCATTATTTCCACAAATTTGGGTTGATTAAAAACACAAAGGTATGCAGGAAGAGATTGGATTGTTTTGTTTTTTTTGAGAGCCTGAATCAAAGTTAAGCCTATTGGTGAGTGCGAAAATTCATCCGTGTGACTCTTCATCTTTTCTCATTTTAGCGGAGCGTAAACCTCCATTATTCAACATGAATGCCATGAGTGCCTTATATCACATTGCACAGAACGACTCCCCCACGCTTCAGTCCAATGAGTGGTGAGTTGAAAGCACACGTCCCAAATATTACCATTCAGTATAGTGTTTCATTTTCTTGTACAACTCTATAAATTGGAAAAACGGAGCAGAAAGCTATCCAATTTGTGGAGATTGTCAGAAATGCTTATTTAATTAAACGTCCGCACACTGAATAAAAGAAAAATAAGCGTAAAGTTGCTGTTACTGTACTTCCGTTCACCTGTTAATATTAAAGCTCAATTTGATCCTGGCTCCGTCAGGGTAAGACATCTGTGTGTAATTCAGCATAACCTGTGATCCCTGCAATGGGCCCTGTGCAAGGTCACACCCTTAAGTCTCTTATGTAATTACCCCTAAAAGGTCAACCGGAGTGCATATAAGCAACAAAACAAAAGCAATGTGATCATTGTAATATCATTGTAGTAGTTAAAACTCTCTTTGCTATACTAACTAGGGTGTTTCTTTGGACGCAGTCCTTATGCTGTGCTCAGCTTTACGGCTCATGAATGTCGATGCTAATACAGTAGATTCTCTGGAGACTGTCTTTCCAGACATCAAAAAAACTGAACAGGTAAATTTCGGCCAGCAAGTTTTAAACGGCTCTTTGCTGTGTCTTTGCAGCTGCATCTCATCCTCAGAGTAAGAATATTATCACTTAAAACTAGTTGTATTACTGGGTATCTTTATGACATATGACATTTTTATGTTCAGTCTCAATCATAAAGTTGTTGTTTTCATGGAATTGATTGATTGATTTTAGCTGTTTATAGAACACATCTGTGTGTAGGTTGATTTGTATTTTTATATAACAATATAATCAGCCTCTGGTTTTAAATTTTTTTGTCAAAGGCCATATTACAGAACTGCACTGCTTTTTGGGATAATTACCTGACAGACCTGAAAATTAAAATTAACATGGGTAAGGCAAAAAAGTACATCAGACAATTATCGTAATTAATCATATAATAGTATGAATATATACAGATATATTTGAGCTGCATTGGTAAAAGGATCCAATATTATCAGAAACATAGTAAAGTAGCAAATATTCAATAGCTTTTAGCTGTTTCGTACAATTGAAACTCGACAATATCACATTGGCCATATATTAGATTTTTTCCTGGTAACTTATTTTTATATTATACTGAAAATGAAGTGTGATCCACATCACGTTGAGTCATTTCGGTGTTTGTTCCTTGCCAAATTTTGCAAGAATCTGTATTTTTCCACACGCCAAGTCTACAAGCTGAATGTTGTTCTCTACCTGCTTCAGAGCAGCCTGAAGGAAGAAGTAGCCTTCTTGTGTCTTCCACCTGAGCGCTCATTTAAAGAATATTTTTTACAGCTTAAATGAGAACACGAATACGGGGCTGTTACAAAGGGCACCTCTTTAGAACCATGAGCGAGGGGGGAGTCTTTTAAGCTAGTATTTGCCTCCTGTAATTGTTCTCGGCGAACACCTGTTGTAAAATTAGTTGTAGAATCATGCTGAGGCGAGTGATTGTGTAAGGGCAGCGCATGGCTGTGGTATTTTTGGAGGAGCCCCAGTGGCCCGAGGCATCTGCAGCATCCTGCCAGATGAGACTAGTAGAGACATCAGCTCCATGTTGTAACTTCAGTGCACACACACATACATAAAACCCCACTGAGCACACATTGGTGTGCCATGGTGGACCTAAATGTACATTTTGACTATCAAAGTCAAAATTGCACCACAGGCTACTTTATCTTAACTACCCATTGCAATAACCCAAACACGCAGTGCTTTACCACGTTATCATGAGAATATTTTTAGATCAGAGTCAGTGGCACGGTGTTTCACAGGTCCAGTGGCCTATATTTTGATTGCTCTACATCCATAATATCCATATATATATATATATATATAGATGAATATACCGTATGTGGCTACACGCTGAGATTACATAGGATTGCTCAGGTTTAGTATATTGATACGATAAACACAGAGAGATTGTTCTTCATCACATTAAAAATTCATTGATCGAAAGTAAAAGAGGGATTTGTCTTAATTTTTTGCTGATTGAATTATGTTTGCAATGGGAAACTCTGACCTCTAACTCACCGTCCTCTTTACCCAGGTCTGACCCCTTCCGGAGCTTTGTCGACTACTGCCTACTGAAAATTCCTCAGGACAGACCCTCATCAGGGGAGCTGCTACGAGTGAGTGGGCTTCGTCTGTAATCCCTTCAGCTGTGACCTCACTTCCTGTCTCAGTCAGTCCGTGAGCTGTGCAGATGAGTCATTGCCACCCACCCACGGCTTCCTAATACGCAAGCCTATAAGCAGTGTCTTCTTCCAGCACCCCACTGAAAACAGCTTATTTTTTCTTTGTTGTACGTACTTCCTTTGCTGCAGTTAGTAGCCATGGTCCTCCAGGGCACGCTAAAACTGTGTCTATTTGCTGCTTTGATGCAAATCTTTGGCTTAGAGTCCAACTGGTATGTGATTTTTTTTTTTTTTTTAAACCTGTTGCTGACCAGAGTCAGTGCCTTTCCACTTGGTTTGGCTTTTTTTCTTACAAAATGAGTTAATAAATAAATAAATAAAGACCTTTTATGCTTCCGATGATAGAATCTATCTATCAGGGAGCAGGACATATGAGGAAGGACTCATTTAGACGGACATCTATCAAAAGTCCCTGGTTGTAATTTTGAAAAATTACATGAGAGTTCATGTGCTGCATTCTTTACCCATTCATACAACTTTAAGATGATGAAAAATATAAAATTACTTAGGAGTGGACCCCTCAAGTAACCCTTAAGTAATTAATTAAAAAATTGACATGACATTGCCATATGTCATCCTTACTCCCCTCCTGCCACTCCTCAATGTCATATTTCAAATAAAAGGCAAAATAATCCCATTAGATAAAAACTCATAACTGACATGCAGCTTCAATGTCAGGACATCCCTGAAAAACACGATAAACTTGGTATTATTCTGTGCAGGCACATTGTGTTTCACTGTAATTAAGAAGTTGATCTTTTTGTTTGTGTGACCAACAGGTAATCCTGTTGGCCCACTAACAGTGTTGCGTTCCTGGTAATTGTGCTTAACAGTGTGTGAGCTGTGAGCTCTGATGGCCAGCTCACCTCAGGGAGGATAAAGGGAAAGAAGTGACGTTAGGTAGCCGTTAAGCAAGGGGCTCTGGACTGGTGTCTGGATCTGATCAACATTTAGGCTGGAATTCACTCTTCCCAACACCCCTGACCCAAATCCTGCCTGAAAACCCATTAAAGAGGGATAAGTACCAAACAGACTTTGTATCAGTGTCAAAGGGACTCTCTATATAGTGAAGGGCTTGGGGAGGGGTGCGCCGTTAGCTTATGATTAATACCCCACTTTCTCTCCTCACACACACACACACACAGAATCACACAGTCTTCCAGTGCACACACATACACACACTGGCACATGCCCCTCCAAGCTCTTTAAAGGCGAAATCAGGTCACTAATCTGGGGGCCTTCAGCTATCTGTGTTCTGGCCTTAGGTTAAACACACTACCTCCCTGGATACCTCTTTTGAAGTAATAGTAATTATATACATAATGTAATAATAACCTCTCAGTGACCTCCTGTCATAAGTTTCTGACATTTAAGCAAATAATACCCTTGAATATTTCTAAATATTCTGAACGTTGTTTGCCTGGGGTGTTTTTTTTTTTTTTTTTTTTTTTTTTTTTTTTTAAACCAGTGAATTTACTAGCAAACTATAGATATTCCAGAGGAACAACAGCTTCCCAGAACACAAAATGATGTGCTTTAATGTAGAGTCGCTTTCATGCTGACAGCCGGATGACAGGATAGATGCCAAAGGTGCATCTCCAAAAATTAGAATATCAGGTGTTACGCTATTTTATAGATTCATTACACATAAAGTAAAACGCATCAAGCATTTTCATTCTGAAATATTTCACTTTACATGCAACGAATTTTATGTTTTTGAATGAAATTGTGATTAAAAAAAATTGTTCATGACATTCAACTTTTTTTAGATTCACTAGTATGTGCACTAAAAGAAGACAGCAACCAATTAGCTTTATTTATTACAGTGTTTTGGGTTTTTTTTTTTAAAAAAACAAGTTTAAACCAATTGACATTTTACCTTTTTGTACAGTTTAAATAAAACAAACTATTCTGATAAGTCGTGAGCTTTAGAAGTGTGATAGATGATATGGACTTCATTACCTTTGGTTAGAACCAGCTTGTTCTTTCCCGAGAAACTGCCAACATGTTGATCTATGCCTTTAATATCATCTAGAGTTTGCCCTTTGGGGATTGTTACTGAAATAACTTTTTAAATAAACAAGATGGAATGTAGCAAAGTGAGTATGCCATAGAATGTACTAAAAACCAAATATTTATTTTGCCTGATGGGTTAAATCTTTGAGGACTGAGCAGCACTTCTAGCTGTAGTTTAAAAAACAGGGAAGGGAGTGAAACTACAGTGGAAATTCTGTTATTTCTCTTTAGCAATAAGCTCCTAATGAATCCTGGCGATCCCATCTCACCGGTGGATGAGACGGAGGTGTCCAGCCACCCACACTTTGGTGTCTGTCAGAAAACAGGACAAATCACTGTCATCTCTTTTTTCAGACTGTGATATCATTTCCCCCGTGTCCTGACTAACCCATTACACCAGCATCAAGCACATGGAGAGGAAGGTGTGCATAGAAAGAAGCCTGAAAATAGACCAAAGAAATACTGTTTATTTTTATATATACGGTGTGTATATATATTTTAGTTCTGCGCTCTAAGGTTGCATACATCTAAGCCATGTATAACGGGTAATATTTTACAAATGGGAGCGTAAGGGGAGGTGTGAATATATGTGTGTGTGATGGAGCAGGAGTAAACCGAGATGATGGGAGAAATCATGTTTGTGTTTAATGTTTGTTTTCATCTCATTTGATGACATCATGTATATATGGCTCGCTGCCAAAGTCAAACAAATACATACATATTTTCATATTCTCTTAGCTAGCCCCCACGAGCCTCGCCCACCCACTCTGAGCCGCTGGTTATGTAACAGCAAAATAATTGATTACACAAATGCATAATGCTCTGACCTCCATCAAAACACTCGATTCCTTACCGTAAAACCGCTCACGGATTAGAAATGTGATCTCAGTGAGTTTCACCAGTCAGTTCACTTTAGTGTGCCAGAAATTATCGTTGCGTTTTTTTTTTGTCTATTAGAACAAAATCTTAATTTTAATCTTTGTGTTGTCAGAGAGTTATAAGAAATCATTTTTTTTTTTTTATATGTAGTTTGTACACACGGAGGGTCCTATTATTTTTTGTGTCCCAGTAATTAAATCATGACACATCCCTTAAATGAATTTTTCCAGAGAGGCCTTCTAAAATATAAATTGAACAAAATTCGAGATTAAAGATTCAGATTTTAAACCTCATCAGCATGCCACTCCGGTTGTTTTATGTTTCTTCATACAGTTGAATCGAAGCCGTCAATTGATGCCAAGGCAAATAGTTTTGTTTAATTGCAGTGCAAAGGATTAAGCATGTTTATGAAAATCCATTTTATGGAGAATCTTGCACAGACAGAGCCCTTGTGCTCAGTGTACTGGAAGATGTGTTTGGACTACAAGGATGGGCTGAGCAACATGCAGGCGCCATCTAGTGATCATCACAGCTTTGGTGCTCATAGCAAGAAGTCAATGGAGATGCAGTCCTAAAGGCATCCTCTAAAAACAATTTTAAAAGATTAATTGTTTTATTTCTAAACCAATTGAGTACCCCTTCTATCCCCATCTACACGTGTACAACCTCAGACCCACCTAACTACCTCACCCTGTTCTTCTCTGTCCAGCATGATTTTGTGCGCCGGGAACGCTCACCGCGCATTCTCATCGACCTCATCCAGAGGACCAAGGATGCAGTTCGTGAGCTGGACAACCTGCAGTACCGTAAGATGAAGAAGATCCTCTACCAGGAGAAACATAATGGACCCATGGGAGAGAGCCAGGAAGAGGAAGAGGTGGGTTTGGGGGGGGGGGAGACAAACAAATGAGGCAAGCAGAGGACAAGGGGTTAAAAACATGAAAATATCTCAGCACCATTTCGGATCTTTTCACATTAACATATCAGTTTCTTATCAGTTCATAGCATACTACACACGTTTGGTGACAGCTAGTTTGTCTGAAGTGAAGTTAATGAAATGCCGAGACATTGAATTCTTACAGGAAACAGATACTATTCTTTCATCTGAACTTGTTTTTTAACTAATGATAAGGATAGATGGAGCTTAGATTACAGTTGATAGCTGCCCAGTATCCTCCCTCCTGCAACCACTGAAATAAGAGGGCCTTTGGTTGACCAGTCCTGAGGCAGCATGAGCAGACTGGGACTTTTTAAGACACCACTGAAGGCTTTGCTGAGGAAAAAAATGTCCTGAACCTCATTGTGTGGAAAAGATGGAGAGGCTGATTATAACAGATGCAGATTTCTGAACCTATATCTTTCATGCGCACACACAAAAGAGGCCCTCTAAAAAGATATCACACACACACGCAGATCATGACTTTGAAACTAGCGCAACCTAGAGGTCATTAGTTAATTTCTCTGTAAGTGGTGTAAGTGAATTTATCAATACAATCTGCAGAGACCACCCATACCGTATTTACTGAGAGTGATGGAACACAGAGATCCGTCCGAGTCTGTTTTGTGTAGTTTCGTGACTCTGATTCTTCATCTCACCCAGGACAGCGAGGCAGCCAGCTGTAAGATGAACAGCCTGGGCAGCAACCACTCCATCCCCAGCACCTCGGTCAGCACCGGCAGCCAGAGCAGCAGCGTGAACAGCATTCAGGAGGTGCTGGACGACAGCTGCTCTGACATGACCATGATGCACCCCCAGGACTACAGCAGCACCCTGGAATCCTCCCCTCACACCAAGAAGGTAAAGTTCAAGGGCGGGTCAACAAAAGTCACACCAAAACACCAAACCAAAGCTGGAACTAAAGGGCAGCATGGGCAGTTTACAATATCTACATTATCTTCTGTCATTTCACAAATGTTTTAATCTGAATGTAGTTAACATACTGTTTCATGACTGTCATCAGCCTGTCGAGACCAAGTGATTTGAAAACAACAGATAAAGTTAGAATTACCACTGAATGAATGAAAATGCCATAACTTTAAATACTGCAATTTTCTAGCTACATATGAAGTATTCAGTTGGTGCTGGAATTCAGTCCAAATATGTCGTAACGCAACAGTTCAGTAAAGACAAGACACAAATTAGACACTCCTGTGATGGAAAATATCTAGTAAGAGGGACTGTGGCTTTGTTCAGACTGCTGCCAAACCAGATCTTGAAGAATGTCCACGCTCTGCTAGTAGCAGCTTGAGGTCCGCTTAGTTGCTCTGCTGAGCTTCCAGTGTTCTGGATCTGATGTGAGTGAGAGTGCTGCAAAAGACAATTTAAGATCAGAGTGGGCAGAGCATCTGGACTGAGAAAGACGAGGTGCAAAAGAAGCATTTTAACAATACATAGAGTATATTGCCTACGTCAACCACAAGCTGCTCATGTGTTGGCTTTGGTCATTATTTTGGATTAAAAAAAAAAAGGATTGGCTGTAAAACACAAATCTGGATGGTCATTCGCATATGTCCTCTCTGGCCACCAAATTCCATTTATTTCCTTTCTTGTATTTGGGATGTCCTTCTGCCACGTAGGAACCGCTAAACATCACCGTAAGTCCTCCCTGATGGAGCTGAAGTAATACTGAAGTCGTACTCTCCCCAGCATACCATGTACCCAAGTTTCTAAGATTCTTATCCCAGCAAGCATAATCAGCAAATCCCATGTTGCTAGTACAATCACTTCCTTTTTGAGGTAATAAATGTGCAATCTAAAATGGAAAGAGCACATGGCTCCATGTAAACATCAAGTGTATGCCAGCCCCCCCACCCCCCCATGCATTGAAACCATGGAAACCGTAGACACGGTGCTCTCTGTTTGGCAGATCTCTTCAAGTTCATCACCCACAACGTTCATACACATGTCTGTGTACACATGTCTACAAGCACACACTTCCCACCATTTCCCCTTTCATAACTATGTCACACGCACATGCAGTACACACAGGTAAACACAATGTGAGACATTCTGGTTAAATATCTTCCGTGACATGGGGGGCTGTCATTACTTTGCCGTTCCGTTTCTCCATCTGCTCTTTTGTGTTTGGACAGCGCTTGAATAAGGATGTCGCTTTATGCACAGACAGCCAGTGTGTTGATTCACGTTCAGGCGCTGAGCCGAGAACAAATGAAAGTGACACATTATTTTCAGACGCCGATGAAGTTCCCTCTTAACGTGGATCGACTCTCTTGTCCCTGAGCTCCTGAAAATGTTTGCTGTGTAATGGTGGGAGGCGGATGTTGACATTTCATCATGTTTTGCAAAGTTACAGTTGACACAGTTTTAGCAAATGTTGAAGACTTTAGATTTCAGATGTTAAGTGATTTGCGTTAGCGTTTGCTGTTTTAGCTCTGTGAGATGGCCAGAATCACTGCACAGTTTTCTCCTTCCCTGTTCATTTTGGGGCCACTTGTTTTCTGTTGTTTTTAAAGATGACAGCTCGACTGGTGACTTCTATTCAGGTTTCATTTCACCTTAAAGACAGCACTCTTTACGCTTCACACAGGACCAGCAGTACAACTGGGATGATGGGCTCCACAGGGACCACCGAGGAGGCCTGAGGCCGTCCTCCTCTGACAAGAACAGCGAGACCCAAAACTACAAGAACCAGGGCCGCTTTGCCACCATAAAGTCAGCATCGCTCGTAAGTTTAACAAAACTCTTTTCCACTTTTTTTTTTACGGTTTTCTAAAGCATTTTTAAATGCTTTATTCACCTGCAGTTTCTTTGAGATGGCAATAATTTTCACAGAGCTTTTGTTTACACGATGTCACTGTGTGAAAGCAAAGTACAGTTTTAATTTTTTTTTTCTCCTTCTCTGTTAAAATCTCTTTCAATGCTGGTTCAGTGGTGTTGATTTTGGAAGCGATGTTGTCTAATTTCTACAAACTAAAGATCTGTGGCGTGAATCGATGTTCGAGCAAACAAAGTGCTTTTTTATAAAAGTTTTCAAAATACGGGCCTGTTTTTCCTTCTTAGACTTTGTTAAATCTCGTTTTGCACTATTTTGCTATTTATTTTCCGTACCATCCGTCCGTCTTTTGTTCTGTACCTCCTCCTAGTACTTTGTCCCTGCTCTACTGTTTCGGCACAGTTTTCTGCAACGCATCTGTTGTTCTGCTGTCTTTCCTGGCGTTCACACCTTTTGTTTTGTCCTCCTCTACTATGCCTCGCGTTACCGCTCCCCTGCCTCCACCTTCCCCTTTATTTCTTCGTACTCTGCACTTCATCATTCTCAAATCTGACTCCGTGTTCTGTGTTGAAGGGGGTAGAATTTGCTCCCTCTCTCTCTCTCTCTCTCTTTTTTCTCTTTTACCCTGCCTGTCTGTTGTCATGGAAACCAGCTCGAGTAACTAGTAAGTAGTTGTGGTGTTGTGTGTCAGTGTGTGTAAGCGTGCGCGTGCTTGTGTGTATTTACTCATGTGACCTACTGGTTTAAATTGTCAGCCCCGCCGTCTGCCAGGTCTCAAACCAGACACAAGAGACGATATGCAAGGAAAACGTGCGTCTTTGTCCTCATACTGTCCTTGACCAGAGCATGAGCCGCTGATCGTCTAGACCAAAGTCTCCTTTATCCAAATTCAAACTGAATTATCGTCTGCGTATCACCATCACTCATGATTTCTAATCACAAAGACATCTTTTAAGAGTTGGAAGATTTAGTCCAGCTGCTATTGCTGCAGTTCGCACCTTTTAGAATTAAAGGGTTGGAAATCAATTTATTTATAATTCACAAGTGAGGCAATGGATGAAATAAATCCACCCCAGTTCGTTTAATGATGTTGGACCTTTCACTACTGTTCACTACTAACACAGACATCTGTAAAATTGTTGACATGTGCAAACCAACTCAGGTGTGATTCTCTCTTGTAAAAAATTTGGATCTATGAGGTTATATATTCGTAAAACTTTACTGGTGCAAGTCAAACAATTAAAAAATCTCGGATTTAATCTAGGGATGGAAATCAAAGCACAGTTCTATTAAGGACCCAGTTCCGCATTTTTAAAAACTCAAAAATGAGCTTATCAATAATTCTATCAAGTCATTAAGTTAATTATAGTTAATTATGTCGTGTTTTGTCTATCTACGTAAATTCACCTTAAAAACTCATCCCTATTTTCAACTCTTAATTAATTTCTGTATCTGTTAAAAGACAACAGAAATAATTGGTACACAGAACAAAGTTCTAACTTGAACAACCCTCGTTTCATAATTTTGGCTGGATATTAAAGTCAGACTAAAATAGCTGGGATGAAAACAGCTGAGGAGGTACACACTGTGTCGGTATTTTGGTATCACTCGAGCCGTCCATCTGGGAAAGAAGCGGCATCGTGTAAACCACAGTATCAGTGCGGTGTGTTAGTGCCAGCCTTGCCCGCCGGCGCTGAAAAAGATGACATCATCTTTTTTCTCTCGAGTGCAGACGTCCTCTGATTGGCCCCGACTTGCTGAGACTGGAATCAGCAGGTAAACAAAGAGCAATAGAGAGAAGGAAGAACGGAGGGTCCAGATGGTGAAGGCTGATGGATGGCCAGAGAAAAGAGAGAGGAAAACGCAGAATGAGGGGGAAAGAAAGAGGGAATATTAATGAGAGAACCTGCCAAATAAAATGACACACCACTAGTAAGAAGTTGCTTCCTCAAAAAGACGAGTATGCAAATCCCTGCATGAGAAATTTCTGTTTTAGTAGATTTTCTCATATTTGAAGTATCAAGAACAAGGATCGAATCATGGGAGGGAGAAATTGAGGAGGAATTAAGGATGAATTGAGATAAAGCCACGGCAGATATCGAGAGAACGAGAAGGACAGATATACAAACGGAGCTGTGCAGATTGAAATCTGGTCTGACAAAGAAAAACAAGTGGGAAAGGGGAAGATGGGGGGGGGGGAGTGATGTGTGCTTCAGTGGGAAAACACACAGAGAGTAAAATAGATCTGAAGAGAGAGACAATTGAAAGAGCATAAAAAGAGGAAAGGAGATGGATGGAAACAAAAGGATGAGTAAAGAGGGTGATGGGAGAAAGAGATGGATGTAAAGGGAGAAATGTGTGTGTGCGAGGAAGGGCGGGGGTTATTATAGGTCAGAGGAAGTGAGAGGCTGTGCGAGAGACGACGATATCGTAAAGCACTTCACCTCATCCGCCGCCTGACATGTCTTCAGCTCTCAGTTTCAAATTGTAGCTCGACCGCCAGTGAACACGTCTGCAAGTCAACAGTAGAACAGCAGATTACGATCAAAGTGTTAACAAAAAAAGCATCAGAACACCCGACACCAGTGTTGCTTAAGTTTATAGCAATAAGCTTTGTGGGCATTTGCATCTCTTTAGAATCCTGAACAGAAGACAAATGAGAACAGGACAATATGGAAGGGAGGGGGTCTGCAAAGGCATTTTGCTTCCTTTCTTTTATCAGCTGACTTTGCCGTATGTTACTATACATCTGTAGCTCATTTCAAAGCCCTGGCAAGTCTTCCTTTATCTCCTTCCTCCATGAAGAGATATTTTTGGGCTTGGAGTGCTCGACACAACAGTATGAAATGTAACAAATGTTCTTCTACTCTTCATTACGATATCTGTGGAATGAATAAAAGACCTGCTCCCTTCAATCGTTGGATTTTTAGACATGATTTCTGCTGTTGATTTTATCACCCGGCATAAAGATGGTTTCATTTTCATGCAAAGCAGCAAGAAAACTGTGAATAACCGTGACTGGTTATCGAACAGACACTTCTTCTCAACGCAGACTAAGTCTGGGTGTCTCGATTTATTCCAATAACAATACAAAAAGACTCATTTGTTTTTTTTCAAAAATCAGTTCAGCCTTTTCCTTTTCAACAAACCTTGTCATTGAAGTACATTTCTTTAGTACAGACCACCTTGAAACGCACAATAAGCAAAATAACTAAGCGGCTCAATTCGCACTGATCTCACTGGAACCTTTTGCCTTGGTGCCCCCGCCCCTCCCTGAATATGATCCCCTTTCCAGTCCCTGAGCCGTGTGTGAAAGAGGCTGTCACATGATGTGACTTGGCCCTTTGTGGCAGCAAAGCGAGTGACTAGGATTGGGAGCTGCTGTTACAGTGGGGTATTGATTCAGCACAGATTGAGGGGATGGGGGCGCTCAACCTCTTCCCACACCAGCCCCCTCCCACTCCTCAATATCTTCTTATTCCCTCTTATGTACTTCTCATTATCTTTTTTTTCTTTTCCCTTCTTACTTTCTCCCAGTCACTCTCCATCTGCTGTTTCCTCAATGTTTCTGCAACCCGCCCCCACCCCCTCCCTTCATCTCTCCGACCCCCCCATTCTAACTTCTCTCACTCTCTCTCAATGAGGTATTCATGTGACCCACCTGCTGTCCGCTGCTTAGCTTTAGCCCGACTAAAGAGCCGCTCTGTGCTCTTGTTGGCCCGTGTGGTCGGCCAGCCTCATTCACAGTTCACACGCCTGCCTCGGCCGCTGTGTGCCCGCGAGCGGGAAGAGGAGGGGGGGATGTGGTCCAGTAAAGGTGGGGTCTTTGGGTGGCATCGGGGCTCAGACAGGGTTCTGTCAGGCAAAGGATGCTGCACAAGGTTCCTGGATGTTGGTGCACTTGGCTAAATTTGCCATCATGTTTGGCCTGAGGAGTTCGAGTGGAAGTTACGAGAAGATGCGGAGCGAGTACTACCTAGACGTGGAGAACCCTTTCTGTCCTCAGGTCGGTGTGACAGGTGCAGGTTTTGATAAACAAGTGGGTGACACGGCTGTTGAGACGGTTACGATCCTTATTCTGGCAGTTTTATTAACCTTTGGGGTTACCTGATCTGTGCAGTTTCTGTGTATTTGCAGTGGTTAGATCAACAAGCTGTAGCGTTAACTTCATCTCAAGGGATTTTACACTATTTTTTTAAAAGGTCTTAATTGCACATCAATGTTTGAAATTTAGGTAAAGTTGACAACTGTTGCTGACTGATTGCAGCAATTGAACTGTGATACTTTCAACACCTTAATGAATTCTGCTCACAGTCCTTCTAGGAAAAAGACAACCTAGATTAGGACAGGTGGCACGGCTGGTTTGGAAGCACCCACATTGTAACTTTCTGTTGTTGAATTTCAAAGTGATCATAGTTTTTACCCCCCAAACAAAACAAACATAGCGATCATCACGTCTTTGAACTTTCTCCACAGGTGACCAAGCAGATCCACGAGCATGAGCAGGACAGCGAGCTGCGGGAGCAGATGTCGGGCTACAAGCGCATGCGGCGGCAGCACCAGAAGCAGCTGATCGCCCTGGAGAACAAGCTAAAGGCCGAGATGGACGAGCACCGGCTCAAGCTGCAGAAGGAAGCAGAAACGCAGGCCAACAATGCCTACATCGAGCTGGAGAAGCTTGCGAAACGCCACACCGTGCACTCCGAGAAGGAGGTGGGACTTGTGATGGCGTGTTGGGGGGAAGTGAGCAGAGGCATTAGCACAGCGTCCCATAAGTTGTTTCACAGGGGATCACAGCAACTTCCAACAGTTGGCTCAGGGATACGGCTTGTTTAGGAAGAACAGAGATACAACCTTGAAATTTAAATGATTCTGTAGCCGCTGGTAGAAATACTGTTGTCACGTTTCATTGTTAGGAACCGTTTCAACTCCAACCCCAAACCCTTATTTTTAACGCTAATAAAAGACAAATTGATGCCAACCGAGGATATATGAGATGAATTGCATGAACGGAAATAGGCCACAGAGTGAGACTCAGACTCAGAAAAATAAGATGCATATCTGTGATTAGCGCGCAGAAAGACAGATCGGTCAGGGAGAAATGGTACATCTGGGCATATACAGTAGAACATGAGCCCCTGAACAGCAACATAAATGTATGATGTCACTCATATACACCAATAAGATTGTCTTAACATCAACATAATCTGCTCTGAAAATCTGGTTTGGGATAATTTTATACTAGTTTATCCAGCATTAGGTCTGGATAATAAATCGGTTTAATGAAACTACTGTTAACATGAATCTTCCACTGACCTAACATGACTAATTTTGTTACTTTTCCAGTGTCTATAACTAATCATACGTCAGACAGTTTTTTTTTTGGTATTGTCCAACCCTACATAGCATATGATTTTATTTATTCAGGGCTTATGCTACGCTAACAGCTCCTGCTCCGTTTGCTGTGTCCCCCAGATGAAGGTGGTGTTAGCAGATGAGAAGAAGTTCCAGCAGCAGATCGTGGCCCAGCAGAAGAAGGAGCTGACCACCTTCCTGGATAATCAAAAGAAGCAGTACAAACTCTGCAAGGAGAAGATTAAGGAGGTATAACGCCTCAGGCGAGCTCCTTTGTACGCCTCCCTCTTGTGTGACACATGTTCCTGTGTGTTGTTTATTCTTGTATCAGCCCTCCTCCAAACAAAACTGCACACTCCTCGTACATGGTCTGCTGAAGTTGAGTCACTTGACCTACTCGCCATGTAGGAGGAAAACCACAAATCTATACCCACAACGTACATCTGTGAGCTACGTAATTTTGAGTCCAGAGAATGCTGACTGGGAGTGCTATACGCTGCCTTTCCATAGACGAGATAAGTGACCAAAATTAGGTCAGCGCAGTTAAAAGAAAGCATCACTGGCAGGGAGAGATAATTCCCACCAACTGAGAGCTATAACGGAATTAGACACCACAGAGAGTAGGGATCAGGCTCATGTGTTAAGTGCACTAGCTGGAGTTGTAGATTACCTCAAAGCCCATGAAAGAGACAGAGAACTCACACTAACGAGGGATAGATGTGGCTGGAATATTTCTCAACCCTCTCTGGCTCTGAAAGTCAACTGTAGTTTGAGACACCAGGTCAGATAGAGTTTGGAGTGAAGAATATTTTTTACTCAGCTTGTTTTCATACTCAAATGTTATGCTTTTTTGGCAATATTTGACTTAATTTCACAATACTAATGCCTCAAATTTGTACTTGACTGCCTGTTGTGACGAATCAACCAGCTATAGTCTAATTTGACCAATTTAACCAGTATTCACAAGGATAAATGGAAGTTTCACAACTGATAAACTGACCAGCCAAAATATGCCAATCAGAGTTCGATGAACTACTAGTATTTCTGCTCTGCTCCCTTCTCAGGAGATGAATGAGGACCACAGCACACCCAAGAAGGAGAAGCAGGAGCGTCTGTCCAAGCACAAGGAGAACATGCAGCATTCCCAGGCCGAGGAGGAGGCCCACCTCCTGGCCCAGCAGAGGGTTTTCTACGACAGAAACTGCCGCGCCTTCAAGCGCAAAGTGATGAATAAGAGGCACGACCTGGAGCAGGAGCAAATCCGAGAGGTGGGAAGGGCAAACATCCTTTAAAATATCACCAGATGTCAGTGTAAACAGGCCCGACATGTTTAGAAAATAGCGTTTTTTTCCACAGCAAACAAAAGCAATGTGTTCTTAATTATTGTACCCATTCTTCTTTGGATCTTTGAGGTGTTTCCTGTTACCTTTAAGAAGATTATCAATTCAGAGTAAAGCACCACAACAATCTAATAATCTGCAAAGCTGGAGTAATGTTGGAAAAGCTTTTTGTGGGGAAAAAACTCTTGGGTAAAAATCTTAGTCAAGAAGCGAAATGAAAAGGAAAAATTCAGTGTATGACATGTATTTATTTTTCAGCTGTTGCAAATATCCGAAGTTTTAAACGAAACTAGCAATTGATTGAAAACAAGCAAAAGAAACAAAGAACCCCACTGAGTCATTCGCCTCCCCTTCCTCTATATTTCCCTCTCGGCCCTCCCCAGGAGTTGAACAAGAAGAAGACCCAGAAGGAGATGGAGCACGCCATGCTGATCCGCCACGACGAGTCCATGCAGGAACTGGAGCACAGGCAGCTAAAGATACTGCAGAAGCTGCGGATGGACCTGATCCGCCTGCAGCACCAGACCGAGCTGGAGAACCAGATCGAGTATAACAACCGGCGCGAGCGCGAACTCCACCGCAAGCATGTGCTGGAGCTCCGGCAGCAGCCCAAGAACCTCAAAGTGAGTCGAACCAAAGGCGGTGAAGTGTTTGATGCAGGTGGTACAGGTAGAAGCAGTCATGAGGACATATGTGTTGGAGAGAGGTGTTGGTTAAGGTGAATAAATAAATGCTTTTGCTTCCTTTATTGTTTAAATTTTTCTTTTGCCTTTGGAAGGATCAATTGGATCCACCTCTAAGATGGCGCAAGCCATGAGCAACATTCTACAAATTGAGAAGATTTTAATTCATTTTTGGGGGGTGAAAGATTACCAAAATGTATTATCTCTGAATATTATTTTGGTGTGACGACACCCAGAATTCAGGTTTTTACCCTGGGCTATATCAAAACTGTAGCCTGTAGCAGCTGATGCTTCACACCTTAAATCTCCGTCCTCTTGCCTCCCGCTGCCAGGCTTTGGAGCTGCAGATTAAGAAGCAGTTCCAGGACACATGTAAGGTGCAGACCAAGCAGTACAAGGCCCTGCGCCACCACCAGATGGAAGTTATGCCCAAGGCCGAGCACAAGACGGTGCTCAAGGCCCTGAAGGATGAGCAGACGCGCAAGCTGGCCATCCTGGCTGAGCAATACGAGCAGAGCATCAACGAGATGATGGCCTCGCAGGCGGTGAGCAGAGAGATGTTAGCAATCCGGATCAAAAATATAGGTCTATGAAGGCCTTTCTCGCCACCTGTTGCTTATTCTTGTACACCCTTCTCCTCCTTGTTTGTCCACTTCCACTTTCTGCCACCGATCCGTCACCGCTCCCCTCCTGTCTTTCTCGATCCCCTTCCTCCTCTCTCTCTCTCTCTCCCTCCTTCTCTGTCCCCTTCTCAACCCACCCATCCCTCTCGCTCTCTGCCCCTTTGTACGTCCCTCTCCCCCTGTGGTGCCTCGCGGTCGGCTGTGTCAGCTGCGTCTGGACGAGGCCCAAGAAGCCGAGTGCCAGGCCCTGAGGCAGCAGCTGCAGCAGGAGATGGAGCTGCTCAATGCCTACCAGAGCAAGATCAAGATGCAGACCGAGGCGCAGCACGAGCGCGAGCTGCAGAAGCTGGAGCAGAAGGTGTCTCTGCGCCGGGCTCACCTGGAACAAAAGGTTGTGAAACACTCACTGGTTACACTTTACAATATGGGTACATTTATTGGCATGAGTTAATGCAGCAATAAGCATTTACTAAGTAAATGTTTCATCCACTTAATCATTTGCTAACTGTCCTCATGTCAACTAAGGTACTTATTCAACGTCACTGCATTGCTGTATGAATATTAGGTAATACAGTAAACTAACAGTTAATTGATACAGGGATCGAACGACATATTGACACCGAGGCCCACCGAACCCTGACCCTAACCTTAATAAATCATTTTATTTATGTTCTTTGTGACCCCTATTGTAAAGTTGAAAACATTTATCCCTCAAATGACACTTAATGACATGGTTTTAAACTATTGAATAATGTATGAATTAGTATTTTAGTTAACTTGAACACTTAATAAAGAATCCATTAACTGTTAGTAAATCCTTAGTACTGCATTAACTAATGAGAATTAATGTGCCCTTATTGCCCACTCATTTTTATGTCATTTTCAAAGAACAACATTCAGATTTGTTTTGACACTGTAGTTTACTGATTCAATGCAGACAAAATAAGGGAAAAACAGTGGAGCACACTTTAAAAAAAAAAAAATAAAGTCGCGACAGAAGGTATCTTCAGTCGTAAGTCATCTGTGCTTCGCTCACCGTTTGTTTTATCCCTATTCGTACGAGTCACCATCCCTTTTTGTGACAGCAGACCTTTTTTTAAGGCCACGGCTTGAACATTGAAAACATAGAAGGTCCTCACAGTGGTTGTTGAGCACGCCTGGATGCTTAAGAAAAGCAGGTCCGGATACACATTTGCATCCACCTCAGCAGGCAGTGCAGCCATGAAAGGCCACCCAGACAGACATATTCATGAGTTCACACTGACACACGCACACACAGATTTCCCTCACCCCAGGTGGGGATGACAGTGGCGTGCCATGCTGCACACAACCATTTCTCAACTATTTCTAATGAGGGTGAAGTCTAGACACAATATATATGCACAACATATCTTACAGATTTAATGAATGTAGTTGACCTTATCATGGCTCAGGTTCACGTGCTAAAATGTAACTCATTGTTTGTTTGCTTGTTGTTATTTCCACACATTAATTACGTCATCTGCGTTGCAGGCTGGTTTCACTCAAAGGTTCTAACTTTAGTTTTTGCGTTATAACCGTGACAGTCGGCTGCCCCTCGCTCGGTTGCATGACGTTTCCTGGTAGAGATGCATCTTTTATGTGAGCAACCTGCCAGCTATCCCGACAGCATGTGATCTGATTAGAGCGGCCCAATGCGCCGCCTCCTCCTCCAAAGTGGCCGACATCAGCGCTACAGTCTAGCCGACAGCACTCCAACAACAAAGGCAGAGA
>KV751322.1:2461688-2487712 GCA_001698575.1 Mola mola | reverse complement strand
ACCACAACCAGCAGATTGCAGAAGTGCTACTGTTTTGCAGATTCGTTACATGCTGTGGCAACATACCAAATAATAAGATATCATGTATTTGAAGGTTTAAAAGAAAGAAAAACAGGACTTGGGTTGGAAAATACAATAGTTCTTCTTTTAGGCTCGGGATACATTTAAAAATCTGCAAATATGCAGTTCATGACTAGGAGGTTAGCTGAGGTTATAGTGTTACAGGACACTAATATATTAACGCTTTGCCTTGACCATCCTTTTATGAAGAACATTCGTGAATCTACTCGCATCACGCCCCTAAATACCAACAAGAGCGGCGAGAAACACGCGGCTAACACGCGTTAGAATATAATGAAGGGGCGTGGCTTAGTGCGGTTACGTAATGAATGGAACGTGACTACGTTGGACAACGTCCGCGTCGACAGTACAAAGTGAGTGACAAGTAGAAAACCAGCACAACGGTCCATAACGTGCACATTTTCTTCACCCAGCAGCGCAACTTTGTCCGGGCATAAGTGTCCCCTCAAACAGGAAAACAGCCACAGAGCCAAGAATGTGAAGACGGAAACGATGTGCTCCACGGAGAACAGCGCGGAGCTACAGACCACACGTAAGTCGCATATTTATGAGCCCGTAGCCAGGCGGCCGTCTCCGGAGAAACGTCCGGAGGAACGACCGGAGGAACGACCGGAGGAAACGCACGGCCGGGGCTTAGGATATAGGACCTGCCGTGGGTGTCAGTGAGTCTGTCAGCCGTTGAATGTTGCCTTTCCGTCCTCCTCCAGTGTCCGACCCCACTCTTATCCTGGAGCTGAAGACCAGGCGCCCCCCGTCCCTGGAGGGCCGGGCGGGATGTGAGAGCTGGAGTGTGGACTTCTCCCCGGACGGAGACTGGTTCGCCTGGTCGATGGGACACGGGATCGTGTGGGTGGTCGCCTGGCCCCTCGACTCAGAGTAGGTTCTCCTGTCCGTTGTTAAACCACGCATGGTGCATTCAGGCGCACCTCGTACATTCCGCTTTCTGTTACACGGGGGGGCTGCCAGGAAGAAAGCAGGACAGAAAAACAACAAAACGATTTAAATATAAAACATCAATTTCAACTAAAAGTTGACTAGTTCATTCAGTCCTAATTTCGGTTAAAAAATAAGATAAATAAAAAAATACGGCCTTTATTGCTATTATGTTTCAATCCCACATTGTTTAGATTAACAAAACACCGTCAACTAAATCACACGAAGATGAAATTACATTTAATTACACAAATGTTAATAATAAAATGAAATTATTTTTCACGATTAATACACATTATTTTGGGTTTTGAGACCATATCCCTCCTGCTCAAAAATGATTATCTCAAAAAGATTATCTCTTTTTGACAGCTGTTCCTTTAAGCCGCCCAAAACGTCTCTCACTGTGTTTACAGGGTCCAGGGGGTTTGTTTGGAAATTTTCCAGAGCTAGGTCTTGTATCTAAGTTTTAAAAATAACAATACATGTTACATATTTTGCCTAAATAAATAGGAGCGTAAAAAAAAAATCAGACAGATATGTGATTATAGAAAAGTTAAGTACGTTTTTATACTGTTGAATAATGTCTCTGCGTTCCCATTTGTGTCAGCCTGGCTGTTGGGTTGCAATTCGTTAAGGAATATGCTATGTCTATTTGCAACTAAAAGCACCATCCTAAAATTAGCCACTTGAGCTTCAAACCACCCACACGTGTGTTTTTTTAATTTTATTTTTAAATGTTATCTCCACATTCGCTGGCAGAGACAGTCAGAATGCAGAGACCGACAGAGAGGACAAGAGCTTCAGCTGTGGTCACCCTGTGTGGGGCCTCGCCTTTGGGCCCCGACCTCCGAAATCTGCTGCATGGGCTCGGCCGGCCAAAACACGGCCTCAAGGGAACAACAGCCTGCTGTTGGCCACAGGCTTGGAGAACGGGGTGATCAAAATCTGGAATGTATTAACAGGTGAGATTTGTGCTGGCGAGGATGCCGTCTTCTTCCATGTTCAATTCCAGCGCCTATCGTAACTTATTTTTTGCGGTTTCAGGGAATGCTGTGTTTGATCTCCGTGGCCATGAAGGTGTGGTGAGGGACCTGGTCTTCCCCCAGAACGGGACGCTCACCCTTATATCGTCTTCTCGGGACAAGACTTTGAGGATCTGGGACCTGGCTCAGAAAGGTATGTCCATTTTTGCAGAGTGCAACATGCGGACTCACCTTTTCTACAGCTCAAACTAAGTCTTGTTTTCAACTCTCATACAATACCGATGTTTACTTACCAAACATAGTGTTTCAAGGAAACAGTTCTTGTTCATTTTCAGGGTGGACATTACTAAAGAGAGTCTGTTTTGATTTGCTTTTTGTTCAACATAGCCCGTGTAGACCATTTCCCAAAGCATAATGTGTGTTTCTGTATTGCAGGATCTGGGCTCAGGTTTGAAACTTGCTATTATTTGGTATTTTTGATAATCCAGCCCACAAACTATATGAAAAGAATTAAACATCATCAGTGGCTGGATTGTTAAAACACATGAGGGAAAAGGTGTTTAAGTTCTGTAAGACAAGCTCATAATGGGAAAAATTAAGATAGCAGCCTGTAATTAGGGATCTGATCTTTCAAGGAGCTACTCGTGCCACACTATTTATATTATTATTATTATTACATATTATAGGTGGAAATGTTTCCGTGCTCAGCTTTTGTTTTGTACTCAACATACAGAAGCTAACCACATTTCATTTTTTATTAATATTTACTGATGGCAGTGACTGCTTAAGATGTATAAACTCAGCGATAAGACTTGTGGTATGCGCTGACTAATGCAAGATAAGCACCCAGACCATGCGATATCAATTTATTACACATCAGTTTCAACACCTTTTTCTGATCCAGTCATGTCCCTGTTGTCTGGCCCACTTGGTTTGTTTAGATTTTTTTTTTCTTTTTTGTCTGTTGTAGGTAAAAAGGTGCAGGTGCTGTCGGGCCATAAAGACTGGATCAGCTGCTGCAGCGTGTCATCAGACTGCAGCATGATCGCCTCCGTCGGCCGGTTTGACAGAGTGAGTTACATTATCAGCGTCCTTGTGGATGGTGGAGGATGGTGCTTTTTATGCATCTGTCTGACCAAACAAAGCTACCTTTCGTCCTCCTTCTTGATGGTTTTGTAAATCTGGATTCTCCTCTTTCATGCGAAATCACCGAATTAATGACATTTTCCAGCAGTGACCATAACTGTGCAGAGTAGGACACCCTTTGCTGCTGCACCATGTTTTGCTTTTAGGCTGCTTTTAACAATCCTGCATCAAAATCATTTTTCAAGAACAGTGGCATGACAATTAATTAAAACAAGCATGTTTTACTCATAATTCATCTTTCTAAGGGTTTCTGATCTTTTAGCTCGCTAATAATTTTGGAAACCTTTACATATATGTGTCAGTTTGCATGAATCTGTCTCTTGTCTTTATTCTGAGTTTTTTTTTTTCTACTCCTGTTTAGGTGTTAATTTTCCATGTTGTGTAGTAGACTCCTAATCACACTTTGCACATTTAACTGCGTGTTCCAGCCTGTCCTTCTGTTAATATTTTCTGAGAAACTCTTTGCCACCACTAAGACTAGTTAAAACCTTTGCGTTCTCTGCCTTGATCAGATGGCGTGCCTTTGGAGCCTGCGGTCGTACACGTTCATGAGGAACCTGACGGGAGGGACCCGAAAGACCTTGTACCTCCAGTCTTCCTGTGACTTCTCTCCTGACGGGGCGCTGCTCGCCACCACGGCCTTCAGCGGCTCCAGCTGGTGGATCGACCTCTGGGACCCATACACTGCAGAGAAGCTGGCCACTCTGGTGTAAGTGTTTTTTGACGCTGAGTGTACAGAACATTTGGTGTAAATGAAAGGTGTATGTGTACAAGGTAAGAAGCGGACTGTCTTTTTAAAATGTTTGATGTCATCAGTAAGGGATTATCCCTGTTTACATCTGATGCGCTGTCTGAAAGTTTGCCCCACTTCATTGTGCAACCAGTTTTTGTATCTCATGTTTGCTTGTAGTTCGTAAAGAATGTGTAATATAACATTTAGGACATGAACAGTAAAGTAACAGCTCAGGTAAAACCTTGAGCCGACAGAAAGCTAGATTGAGTTTCTTCATCAACTGAACAGCAGCGCAGCATTCTCTTAAATCAAATGGGATTTATTTTCAAAGGTTAAAAAAACAAACTGGCTCAATCCCGCTGATATAGTGTAATCCAAGTCTCTAGAAGCCCACATGATCCTAATCTATTGTAAGAAGGCACTATTGGGCCCATTTTTAGCTGAACTCACCAGTTTCAACAGAGTTCAGCTACAGTGATGATATCAGTAAAAAAAAAAAAAGGTGGTAAACAATGTTTTGTCAAAGCATTTTTGGGATTTCGGGATTTGAATAGAACCATTTCTTGAGTTTGTATTCAATTGTTGCTGCAACCCTGTTTCATTGTGAAACTCCGGAAACTTCCCACCAGCAGTAGATCAGAAGATAATGACTGTATTTTCTCTGTTGGGTGAACTGCTTCTTTAAGGAATTCTGGCATTCTGTCATTTTTTTTAAAACCTCCTCTTTGTTCTTTTACCAACAGGGACTACTTTGAAGATTACGGGCAAAACCAAATCTCGGCAGTACAATTCTCTCCTAACGGTTTGTACCTGGCTATTGTGACCGACGATAGGTGAGCCGTTTATCAGCGAGTCTCAGGTCATCATGTACATGTTTTTGGAAAGGATTAATTGCAGACGGATGTGTGTGTTTATGCAGAGCTCTTCGGATTTGGGAACCAGGAAAGAAAGGGATGGCAATGCAGACCAAGGTGGACCGAGAGACTAATGGACTCTGCTGCAAATACCATCCACGAGGGGGCGTGGTTGCCACTGGGTAAGAATCCTCCAGGTCTTAGGCACTGCTGCGAGACTCAAGGTGGCCTAAGAAATGTGGCAGCTTGTTAAAGATGGTGGCTGAACTCTGCAAAGAATCAGAACATATAGTGTACAGCAGCCCACCACTGCGGGGCGGATGAGATTGGCCTCACTTTCTGCAAGTCTGCATTTATACACTACATTAGTTTAAGTAGTGCGTCTCATGTCAATATATTCTAAACGCATGACATGAAAACTAAAATGTGTCAAACAATTTCCCTTTACTATTTACTCCTTATTTATTCATTTTGAAGATTATGGCTGACAGGTTAAAAAAATAAAGATCTCAAAATATTTAACTAGTAGAGTATAAACCATAACCATCCAAATTAATACAGATAAAAGCTTGAAATACTTCACTTTGCACCATAAATATATATATGAAAGTTTAACATTCTGGATTAAATAAAGTATTAACTTTTCCACAAAATTGTACTTTTTTTGAGAGCATTAAAACATCCAAATAAACTTTCCTGCTGGCTTCAAGCATTTTTTATTACCAAAAGCATTAGAGTTAAAACGATGAATTTTTCCAAGAAAATTGGAATTGATCAAAGGTTTGATCAAAGGAAGTTGATTGTGCACTTGTTTTAATGATCATGTTTTGATCTTTTACATTATAAGTCAAAATAAATGAAAGCAGATAACTTTAACTTTGAACTCTACAGAATACTCATGCCAGTACACTGAATTTTCAGCTCATATACTTTAGTGTATACGCATAACCTCTCTCTGGCATTTGAACTGAACGTTTTTCTACTTTCTTACTCTTTCAATGAGACTCTGACTCGAACACAAATTCATGTCCTATTAAAGCTGCAGTCCACCTCTTGGCCTCAGTGCAAAACACTAACCACACCCTCACTCTTATCACAGAACCAGAGATGGCCACGTGCAGTTCTGGAGGGTTCCCACGACTGTGCCCAGCCTGCGCCACCTGTGTCGATCCGTCCTGCGCCACGCAGTGTCCACACACCAGATGGAGCCGCTGCCCCTCCCCAAGAGGATCCTCGAGTACCTCACCTACAGAAACATCCCAGACCGCCTCAAGACCTGCTGCTCCTCCTCAGATGATGACGAGTGGGAAGGTTAACTGCTAACACAATGCAACTTACTTTATAACAACGAGTGCTTGTTAAAAACCATGTCATTAATTTAAAATAATTTGCTTTTAAAGATTAATTTAGCACATTAAGCACTGTTGTCTACCTTAGATTCAACATTTCTAAAGGTTTAATTTATTGCACTACTGTATGATGATGCAGAAAATTCAACATTCACCTGCTCGACTTGAATATATCACTTTTATATTCTTAATTTATTGTGTAAATATCAGATGTATACGTATTTGTAATTCCTGTGTTTATCATCACATGCACTACTAGTGTATCAGCGTTTAATTGTTAATAAAAACTGGACTTATTATAGGAAATAGTTTTAATAAACATATTCAAACACATGTACATGCCCAAGATGTATTCTTACAGTTGGTATATTTGTTACCTCTCTGATAGTTTCAATAAACCAATTTTTGACAGAATGTTGATCCTACACAGCTTACTACATTTGGAGTGTATGCTGTATATATTTGAATTGCCCAAAGGAGAAATGCTAGAATTACAAATAACTGTCTTCCACTTTGCTCAGTTTGCATGCAGATGTGACTCAAATGGCTGCGAGGGTTTGCGTCCACAGTTTACACAGACTCTGTGGCGCAGTGGTGAGCAATAATGCAGTTTCCTCCTCTCTAAATAACTGATCACCAGTTTGGTTAAAAAAGTAACCTACCTACAGTATTCTCAGCTCAAGGCAGATGAACAGCAGAACAAGAAAAGAGTCAATCTTTTAGTGGAAAAATTACCATGAAAAACATCGCTGGAAGTCCAGATGTGGCAGAATTTTCATTATGGTACAAACCGATGTGGTGTAGAAAAGTTTCCAGTTCATAATTTTTTTTTCTAGGAAACAGAGCCTCATTGTAGGATATGATGGTATCTACGAGGCCTCGCTGACTACGAGGTCTCTCACTGCCTGGAAGGCTGCAACCATGGAGCTCAGCTGGATCTTTTCATCAGTTCCTGAGGCGAGCCTGTGCCTGAAAACACAACGTGTCTTGAGTTCAAACAAAACATTCCCCCAATTTCTACATTAACACATCTCATCTTAATATTCATGAGAGAGAGCACGAGTGTTTCTACGTACTCGACATCAGCCAGCTTGATGAGCAGACCAATCCGAGTAGCTGGAGGAAAGTCAACTGGATGGGGGGGGGGGAGAAAATTTACAAACAGCCCAAAAATAAAGATTAAGAATTATAACATGAGTACATATTAGGCACGCTACATCAATACCTGCAACACCTGACACCCACCCACTAAAAGGCATTTAAATAAAAGACAAACAGCACAGGGCACATCACGATAATTCTACACGTATGTTGGAGATAAATTGCTTTTTTTGCATCTAACTATGCTCAAAATGTTTTTGAGAGTGTCAAGTAACACTGAGTAGAACCCTAAAGTAAAACACTTTTTTTTGACTCCTTTAATGTAGATACTGTGATTTATATAAACAATGTTCTTTCCTACGTAATAACATTTTGAGCAATGCTAATGTTAAAAAAACGTATTTATTGCTGTCATTTTTTTACTTGCCCTGTGCTGCTGTAAAGTGTAGCCTCGTTAAGTTAAACAGTTCTAGCGACGTACTTAACGTACTTTAAAAGAAAGTTGTTTTTTTTAATTTGACCCTTAAAGACAAGGAAATAAGGTTGAATAATACTGTAATTTTCCATTAATCTGTGTACAGTACAGCCTATAACCACAACAGTGTACATATTTGGTGAAATTGGACACCTCATTTTACTTTGGTTAACGAGCTGGAATCACTGCTGATATAAAACTGTTTCCCCCTTTGGAGAGACTGCTGCTATTTGAAACAGTATCCTCACCTCTGTGTATGAGCAAATGAACCTCAGTAAGGATGTCATGCAGGGCCAAACCTTTCAGAGTCTTGAGCTGGAGGATTTCTGGAAGGACAGTGTTAAGGAGAAGCAATTGCACTAACTGAAACAGTGAAGTGGGTGAGTGGTTTCACAGGGTGGAACAAAAAAACAAAAAGCTTTTCTCAGAGGTGAGGGATACGCTTATAAGCTGTGGTGAAGTCTTTGTTGAGGGACCAGTCCAGGATGTTGGCAATATCTGAGCGGAGGGGGTGACCTGTGCAGGTGTACACTGTGTCCTCTGTGACCTTCCTATACGCCATGCTGGTGCTCTGCAATCAGAAGTTCAATACAGTCAGTACAGTTTACCCATGTATGACAATGTACACAGAGTAAAAAACATTTGTTCTAAGCCTTTTTGCCCTACCTGCAGTATGTTGAGCGACCTCCGCATGTCGCCCGATGACAACGTTACAATGGCCTTCATTCCATCTGGAGTTACGTCAATGCTGCCACAAAAAAGATTCACTCTGTCTGTCAATTAACAGATTCAAGTAAAGCCGAAAATGTGTATCATATTTAAACACACACACACCTCTCCTGCTGGATGACGTACTCCAGCCGAGGGATCATCTGGTCCGGGGACAGGGGGCCGAAGCGAAACCTGGTGCATCGAGACTGCAGGGCCGGGATGATTTTGGACAGGTAGTTGCAGATCAGACAGAAGCGAGTGTTTTCTGTAAACTTCTCAATCACTGCAGACGGACAGAATACAAGCAAGGCTGTAGCAAAGATGTTTGAAGATACAACAATGCATCAATAAAATCAAAACGCTCCTTTCACACAACACACAAGGTCTGTGTCTGCAATTACAGTATTTTCCTACTTTCTACTGTTGAGTAAACATTACTTATTGTGTATAAATGTTATAAATATAAATGTGCACCGGATCTTCAGCTGACAGTAAACAAATAAGGTAACAGTGACAGTTCAGGCACCAAGCCTGTTCACCGATGACTTATGTCGTGAATCGGTGTCACATTGCCCTGCCCCCTTAAGAAAAAGTGCTTAGTAATCTATGTTAATAAAACAAAATAAATAAATAACACCAGTACTATTCATTCAGGTAAAGCTGCAGCATGTAACTTTTATTAAAAAAAAAAAAAAGTTCTCTTCATTGCTGAAATGATCACTATTTCCTAACAGAAATATATGAGAAAGATCAAAAGTGCAGCTCCTCTGGTCCCTCCTACTGCTCCTATCGGTGTTTGGAGAAACGAGTCGCCTCTCACAGGAGAAACAATCAAAACGTCTGACAAGTGTCAATCATTTCTGAGCAAGCAGCGAGCACCCCTGCTCCTTTATTGAGAGCGGGAGGAGCATCACAAACGTGACGGTGGAGAAAAGACTACTAGCGATAAAAAAAACCTGCCCATTTCCTGGAGACAAACAACATAAAAAACACCAAAAACTAACTAGACAAGGAAGAAAAACATGCAAAAAAAAAAAAAAAAAAAAAAAAAAAAAGAGTAGAAGAGTAGACTGATTCTGATCGAGTGCATGGCAGTTTTCCCTGCAGGGATGGGGCTGGGAGGCAGAGCGAGAGTGCAGCTCGGTCACATCTGCAGCAGCGGACTCTTTTCTCCTCTCAAACTTACCGACTGCAGCTTCGAATAAAGTCAAATAAATATGAATACATAAGCGTTTGTGTGTGTGTTGCCTCTTCAAAAATGCCCCCAACATTTTATTTTCTTATATTTGTATGTCATTGTCATGTCATTTGTAGAAAGTATGTACATTTCTGATTAGTACGTATCGGCAGTCTGTGATCAATATTTGAGCTCCAGAGTCCATCGTGTAAATGTGCCAGATTTAGCCGTACAAGCTATTTTTCATCAGCATTCTCTGGCAGGATTAAAAACAACATACACTGCTGCTCCCTGTTGGGAAGGTTCATGACACATGAAAACATAATACATACAAGAGCAATTAACTATGTTACATATAGACTCGGACACCAATTAAGTAAAATAATTCAGCGCGTAACTCTGCAACATAACTTAAGACTAAAATTTTGGCCATATTTTTAAAAAAAAAAAATGCACTGAGCAGTGTTGTCCATGTTCTATGAGCACTGTTCTATTATAACAAAAAATAGACAGCAGACAGATCTTAAGTTGTACTGTATATTAGTTGGTTTAAAATAAAATGTGGGCGCACAAGTAGTCTGTGTCTAAACTGTCCGGCTGCTCAGTGAGCCGTGTGGCTCATAGTGGGCGACGCCTGGCTGAACAGATGGCCTTACCTCGCCGCAATGCATTCTGGGCATCCTGGGTCATGGCATCAGCCTCGTCCAGTATCACCAACTTGAAGCCTTTCCTGGAGGACGAGAGGGAGGAACAAGAAGGCAGCAGTTTCAGCATCTCCCTTTGGAGTTAAGGGTTGCAGGTTTTTCTTAACAGAAGGTAGCTGACGAGCGTTGTGGCCAAGTTTCCAGGCTTACTTGAAGATGGTCCTGGTGCTGGCGAAACTCAGAATGGGACCACGTACAACATCGATACCTCTGTCATCTGACGCATTTAGCTGCAAAATAAAAGTAGCGAAACATTAAATCAGAGACTAGGGAGGTCTTCACCCTCAACCCGCTGAAGAGGTCAGGTGCAAAACGAAGGAGACGCTTTCACATGACAGTAACAGAAAAGCTTGTAGTGAAGAGTGCTCGTGTACCTCCAACACCATGGAGGTGAACTCTTTTTCCTTGTACAGCTGCCGGGCACAGGCGAGGATGGTGGAGGTTTTACCTGTTCCGGGGGGCCCATAGAACAAGAGATGGGGAAGCTTGTCCTCACTGATAAACCTCTGGACTGAACGAATAAAAGTATTATATTTAGGGGGAAAAAAAATGGGATACGGTTACTGTCTGTAATGTGGTTGGTCATGTATTGTACAGACGCCTTAGTTTGTGGAAAGAACAGGCAGAGTGGTATTGGCGCTGTAATGCTATTTCCACGTAGTTAACCATTCCGGACAATTTTAAAACGTATGCTACACACCCACGTGGTGGAAACTTACGAGGCTTAAAAAATAAACTGTTCTTGCAGATGAATGATGAAAAATGAGTATCCCTTCTCTATCAAAAAAGTTGTTGCATCACATGTTTGATTTAATCTACCTCTTCTTCACACGCATCGCTCGTAATTATCTAGTCCTTGAAAGCTACTATTAATTCAAAAACAACAGCTGTGGCTTTGATATCATTAACTGTGATAAACAAAATAAAACAAACAATCGGCAACAGTGACAGACATCAAGGGAAGTTAAGCCTCTACATAATCATGAGTATCATTCTAAGATTTTAAAACCCATATGTAGCACTTCGTTGAAGACTATGGATGCTTGAGGGTAATGCATATTTATTCTGACAGCAACTTACTGGTGCTCAGGATATCTTTGTGTGAGATCAGATCATCAAGTTTCTGAGGCCTGTATTTTTCTACCCTGGAATCGGGAGCAAAAACATGTAGAACATCAATATTGTTATCAACAATAGACAGATGGCGTAGAGTCAAGGCCATAATGACAATGTACAGTGTACTGTATTGAGAGGGACACCCCGCCCATTAACAAGATATGACCGAAATGTCCCCTCCAATGTATTTGTAAGAGTAAAAAAGGACATGACACCTCAACTGTCTTCTCTTAATGTACAGACTCCTGTTGGCTCCCATATACTGTACGTAACAATGGAGAAGTTTAGGTAACGACATACATTTTGGTTTTCGAGGGTGCAACCCCAATCTAAAAAAAAGGAGGCACTTTTAAAATCGGCAGCGACATTTTGTGCCAATAGTTCAATCAAGCGTCAATTTGATCATTTGAGGGCTTTGCGGCATTCTTTTCTATGAACCAGATGGTTAAAGTCGCAACATCAGGCGACGCTTCCTGCATCAACCATATTATGAGTACGACGAAACTAAAAAGAAGCTGTCATCGCGTCGTATTCGATACCAATGAGATAACTAGAATAGGATGCTAATAGAGCTAGCATGGAGGACAGAACTGTGCATAATATGAAGGAGAGGTACGAGCCTGAAGCCGTGAATAAGACGGTTAGCTGGCTAGCACAAACTATTTAGCCTTTCTGCGAGTAACCACGCCATTTTACTCACCATGGCAAATTTCTGGTCTGTGGCGGCGCTTTGCTTGTAGAAGCCATGTATCCTTTATATGCTTTAACTGCGACGTTAACTCAAAGCAGGATAATACTTTCACGCTTTGACGTTGTTGCGTGTTTGGCGCGTTCCTCTACAAAGGGTGCGTGACGTCACGGCGTACAACCAATCCGATCACGTTGTTGGATCACGTGGACGGTGACACACCTGTCTACTGTTAAAAGTGTGTGTGGGGCATAAAAACTGAAGCATGTAAGTATTTTAAGTATTTTCCAGTCCTTTTAAATGGGCTGCAAATGACAGAGATAATAAAAAATAAAAAGATCTAACTCACCAGAGATGACTCTTTACACTTTAGATGCTTGGACGTCCCAGGCATACCTTCTAAAAAGAGCCAACTGTAATGGTTAAGAATTAAGTTAGGCTCATAAGAACTTCTAATTCATGAGATCAATCACAAGACGATTTAATGACCACTTAGTTGGCAATAAATCAATGAAAATCAATGAAAACAACAAGAAAATCCATATCTTGGCCTTAAAGTTCTCCTAGTCCTTACATTCTTTCTCCAATGTAAAGAAATGAAGTCAGTTTGTTTCCCTATTAAATTAACATTGTTCCAATATACTCTAAGGTAGCCTCGCATTGCGATTCTTCATTCAAAAATCGTGTGAAAATACCAGTTCATGGCGAGCCATCACTGGACTCAATCAAATGTCCACATCTAATTTTTACACACAGATGTTATAACTCTGATGAGAATCAAGCAGGTTTGTTTCTATACATATTTCCTTAAAAAATAATATATTAAAAGTGAATGTATATTTTATTACAGAATATTTTATTTTTGGATTTAAAAACATTCGTGCATCAATGTGCGTATCACTTTAATATAATGTTGCCTTTAAAAGCTGGATTATGATTCAAATGTGCAGGCTTGTTTCCCGAAAGGGTCAGTAAAGGCTCATTTCATGCTCATCTGTAACAAAAGGTATTAATCTAGTTTATTACAGGTCCATTTTTTTTATCAATATGACGCTGATAAACAACTTTTATTATCAGATAAATGTGATCCTACGTTTATCTTTACAGGATTGAAGTTGCAAACAAAGTAAATCAATACGCAAGCATGCCTACAGTACATGAAGTACAGTACATGAGTAAAAGTGGGCTAAACTGTGATGAGGTGTGTAGGCTGCAGTTGTGCGTGTGTGTGTGTGCAGGTGTCAGTAGGTAAAGCGTGTGAAGCAAACGACGCTAAAGCTACACACTTCCTCCACAAGCCTCCGTGTTTCCAGTTCACGCCGGCCTGCAGACCGTCTGAAGCGACGAGCCCACTGCGCACGGCCGAAATCTCGCGAGAGCGGCCCCTCACGGAGGCGCCCGGGCGATGCGATGCTGTTGCTGTTGCTGTTGCTGTGGGTTTGATTGACAGGAAACAATGTCGGTGTGGTGGGAGCGAACCGGGATGCGGCCGCTGCCAAGGGAGACAGGGAGCACCTGCATCCAATGCACATATCAGCACCTTTAAAACCCACCAGGCTTCCCTCGCCGATGCGTCTGCCTATGATGCGCTGAGCACCTTCTCTCCCCCCCTCTCTCTCTCTCTCTCTCTCTCCCTCCCTCCCTCTCTCTCTCTCTCTCTCTTTTTTTTTTCAAAAAAACAACCATTTTAAAGGAAGGGACACCCAATGGATGCTGTGGCAAACCGTGCAGTCCCGCTCGCTGTCTTCATATTGTGTTTGATTTAAGCCTCCAAGCAGAGACACCTTGATGAAACAGCAGGAACTACGAGGACTGTTGTTGCAATGGAGTCGAGCCTGTCACGGCTCAAAGCCCGTCTGTAAATCTCGTTTCATGGCGTTTTGCAGGTTGATCTGCTCCGTGGGCTCCTCCACGTTCCTCTTCTGAATCCTACATTATTATTATTTTTTGCTCTTGCTTTCGTTTTTTTTTTCTTTTCTTTTCTCCCCCCTCCCCCCCCTCCCCCCTCCATTTTTTTTTTTTCTTTTGAAAGTGCAACTGGAAAATAACGACCATTTGCTCGCTCGCCAAAAACTATGAACGAGGAGATGACCAAAAGCGAGGAGCAGCATCTGAGTTTGCAGAAAGCCTTGCAACAGTGCGAGTTGGTGCAAAATATGATAGACATAAGCATTTCTAGTTTGGAGGGTTTACGGACCAAATGTGCCACATCCAACGACTTGACACAAAAGGAGATCCGAACGCTGGAGGTAAGCGCCCGTTCGAGCTGGATGACTGAATCTGTGCACCTCCATCTGAGTCAGTCCAAGAGGGCTGTCGCCGTCTGTTGTTCCTTTCTAGGCCACGGCGCATATTCCCCAGTCCCCATAGCCCGCACTAGGTTTCTCCTCTCTGTGTTGTCACTACATAAATATGCAAGGATCTCTGCGAAAGCCCCGTGGTTATATGTTGTGCTGTGCAGCGCAGTAAACCAGGAGGCTCCGGGGCTGCAGCGGGCTGTTGTAGACTTGCGCATTCTGCAGGTGGCGGCCAGAGAAGGTGGCTCCTCTCCATCACAGTCATATCTGAGGCCTATATAGGCAGGATGTGTTTACAGTCCATTACCAATATGCCAGCCTGCACGCGCATCTGTCCCGACTCCGGCCGTTACGCAACGCAGGCACATTACTGAGATTGTCGCAAATATCGTTATGCGTTGAATTGGCCCGCGGGGTATTCCGCACATCGCGTTACGTAATGGCCATCATGCCCCGGCGTGAGTGCTTGAGGTTATCAGACCGTCCGTTTTCTGGAGACCACTTAAAGCAGTCCCGACAGCAGCGAGGGGTCGTTGCGGGACATAAAAAGAGGCCATAAAGTGCGATAAGGTCAGCGGCAGACGACGCGCAGCGTGAGAATGTTGCGCTGATGCCTCGGGACGTTTGAGCAAACACCATTAAGAGCCACGAGTGTGCGCCATCAGCACACTCTCAGGTCGCGGTGAAGTCACCTGTGAGTGTCACACACTTAACCCCGAGCCGTGCACGTCCTGCTGCGTGTGCGCGCTTTCCTACACGGACAGGGGGACGTGAACGTGACAGAAAGTGTGTCACCAGCGCACGCGACCAGACGCATGAAGAGAAATGTTGAGAATCAGGGCCCCGTGGGGACTGGATTATTTCTTACAAGCACGAAACGAGCTTCGCAGACGTGTTTCTTTCAGGCTACGATTTGATTTATTGTGTCATGATTCAACCTTTTGGCTCAAAGCCTTTTTTTTTGTGGAATCCCCATAAACTGCTGCATGCTCAATGCTTAATGGGTGAATAAAAGATTACTGGGTCATCCAAGCACATTTACCCAGTGGAAAATAAAAGGGGAATGAGTTGTAACTTTTCTTTTAGCTAAAGCTCACTTGTTAATTGAACTTTATCAAAAGGAAACCTGCTTTAATAGCAATGATGGGGCTCAAATAGAAGATAAGAGTCTTTTTTAAAAGTTCAAACTCATTTTTAAGTGGGTTTACGGGACCTCTCAGAGTTTCTGACTACTACACTCGCAGGAGGGTGTGATGGTGAGAAACACATCTCTGGTAACTGCAGAGGGACAGTGATGCAGGATATCAGTATGCCAAGAAAAGAGAAGAAAAGCTGAAGCCATACCTGATAAATTCTCCTGAATGCTGAAAATATTATTTGCTGCAGGTGTTGTACACATCAGCAGGCTTAACATTTTATTTTATGGAGTATTGTTTTTTCTTCACACTAGGCTACTGTTCATTGGTTTTTTTTTTTTGGGATGTAATAATAATAATTCTTTCAAAATGTGATTTACAGTCAATAAATGTAATTTAAAAAAAAACAAAAATGGGAAGATATGATAAAATACAGTAAACAATTAAAAACCTACAGATTGTGCCAACAGTTAAGAAAAAAAACATAGTGAGTTTCAAAAAGCGATTTAAAGAGGATATTGAGTTTGCCTGTCTGAGGTGATCTGGCTTCCACACCTGATTAGGGGCGGCTGAACGACAAAGGCCCGGGCACCTTTAGTGACGAATCGTGATGTAGGAACTGACAAGTCCGGCCCTGCTGGATGAATGAGGCACAGAAGTGGCTCGTGGACCATCTAAAGCTTTAAAAACAAGCAGCAAAAATCTTCAAATGAGTTCTAAAACTCACAGTGAAGGGCAGCAAGGACTATGCTCCCTTCCCGTGGTGCCTGTTAAAAGCCTGGCACCAGCAGCTGGAGTATGTACATACAGTATGTATGTAGACTTACTAATATCAGAATAAAGTACGTACATGATACTGATTATGTTTCCACTGAGGTTAACGTGCATTATACTATGTAAACCTGGGGTTTATATTCTGTATTACTGCATTATATTGATACAAGTCCAAAATTATAACTAACATTTATTACTGATATGATATAGGATCCCAGATTAGCATTTTGCAGCTAATTAGCCGGATATTTTGAGACCAAAAACAAATGTAAAAGTATAGAATGATAATAAGACTGTGCCAGGTGGCCACAAATACAACTCTAAACACATCTAATGTTGTTACTCAATCCATATTCATTTCTCAGTTCCATTAAAAGATTTCTTTTTTCTTCTTTTTGAGTGGGAATATGAGTTTCTGACATTTTCTGCACATCAATTTACAGTGACAGCAAACAGCTGCATATTTTGTACGGCTGTGCAGGTTGTCAGACAGACAGAAGAGACTTTATGGTCCTTTCACATCACACATGATTTATTATAATCAATGCTATGACTGATAAAATATATTGATTAGATCTTAAATTGTCTACGCTTCCACGTTCATTCAGGGAGTTCCCAGTTGTATTAATATCTTCACTTATGACTCTGACTTAAACTTTAATGAAGAAGTGAAGAGTGAATGACGCTGCAGAACTTCACCTCTTCACCTGCCATCACAAGTGTCCTTAATGTTTATACACTCTTTGCAATGTATACACCTGAAAAAGATGAAATTAAAAATGTAAAAAACTTGCTTTTTTATTCTAACAGGACATTCACAGAGTTTGATACATACATTTTCAAATGTATGCCCACCAGACAAAATCATAGAAACACCGGACAATTCAGGTCAGAGTTAGATATTTTGGTAGTCACGTATTGTTGTGGGCTGCAATTCTTCTGTTGTTAAATTTGGGCTACAAGCCACCTCTTGAAACACATTTTATCAATACCCAGAAACCAATACAGACACGGATTTGGCTTCTCCAGAAACAGCCAGGATGAACCACTTTATGCCTTTTGTTATTATTTTATTCTGTGAAAGAAATGCAGAGCAGAAACGAGTGAGAACAAAGCAAAACACACTCAACAGCTAAGTCACAAATGCAGCGGTATCACTTCTGAGAACCGCCTGAGCTTCAAATCCTCGGAGAGTCGGAGAGCCTTTCGGGATGGCGGTGCTCTTATTGCTTTAATGACAAACGAGTTGCACACCAGAGGTTTTGATCAGGATCACGGTGATGTCAGTCATACGCAAGGCCCTCCTCGTTAACCTGTCCTGATCTTTAATGAGCGTTGTGTGAATGTAACTTAGGAAGTCAAAGGGTTCATTGTGCTTGATGCAAACTCCTAAGTGCTGTCTTACCGTGTCTAAAGGTACTAAAATGACCCAGTTCTGAACGGCTAAACTCCGTGTGAAAAGCTTACTCTTAAAGGCCCCACTTGTCTGATTCTCAATGTCATGTCTCCATACCTACCAAAACTAGCATGACTGCATTTGCTCTTGCTGATTGGCTGTTATCATTTTTTCATGAATTTGCCATCTACAGCTGTTTATTTATGCTGTTGTTGTTTGTACGAAACAACAGGATTAGTTATTATGTCCACCAACAAAGTTATGTTTGGAGGTTTGGAGGTGAACAGTTTGGAATGATATTTGGCGTGTGGCTTCGGTGTCACCCAGGGATGAATGATTTATTTCTGGTCATTATCTGGATCTGCACTGAGATCAATGGTCAAACCTCGACTCATTCAAAAATAATATACCAATTTTCATGAAAACGCTGTGTGCGTGTAGATTGTATCGCACAGAGCAATGTTTACATTTTGGCAGTTTCAGGAACAGAGCACTTTCTCAGGTTATCAGTCTAATTTAGCTTTTGTTTTGCTGACCCTCAAGCTAAAGACTCCATTGTGTTCACCAGCTTGTTGCTAACTGTGTCTGAATGTCGAATGCCTGAGTTTGTAGAATTATGAGCCGAAACTTGCTGTAAAGCTCCAAGAATCTGAGGGGAGCCGTTGTCCCCGAGCTACATTGTGGAAAGTGTAGTGTGAGAAGCCAGGGCGTGGCCTGTGGACGATCGCCCGTGTCCAGAACCACTGTATTTTCCTGTCATTAAATGTTTGCTTCCCTGATCATCCCTCTTGCGTGTTATGTGACTGTTTTAGTGAGGTTTTTAGAATTGCGACGCTTAAGGTGACTTTGTGACAAACTCCAGGAAACTGACATTTCACACGAGAGATAATCACAAAAAACATTACATTTAGTGGTTTGAGGTCCTTCAAGTTTAAGAATGCTCGCCATCCTTTCTTAAAGATCAAGATCAGGATACAAACAAGTTTCTGATTTTTTTTTTTTACATATCTCTACCATGAAAAAGCAATATAACATATATTGTAGGACTCACAAATATGAACAAAGGGGGAAAGACACACTTTGTATATGACACCATGGATTTATAACGGTGTGCACAGAATTTGTGTAACTATATCAACATTACAAATGTGAATCTGCTACATGATTGACTTAGTTACAAAAATAGAAGTAAATATCCAAATGTGTGAATGTCAGATATATCAATTGTGTTGGATTCAAAGATACCTTAGCTGAAAGCTCGAACGCAGGAAAGCACAGGACTGTAGTTTAACAGATTAGATACAGCTGGTGTGGACGTTATCGTCCCCTGAACATTCATTAAGTGTTCCAGCTGATCTGGATTAACTGAGAGTGTAGCGGTTGTGAGGAGGTCAATTCAGTTCGTGTCTCCAGTGGGAATAGCACCGTATAGGATCATCCACTTGGAGAGTCCGCAGAGAGGAACGCCCAAACATTTGAGGGAAAAGTGCTGGTTTAGTTACGTAAGATCTTGGACTTGAGGTTTTATTGTTTGACAAGAATTTCTTTTTGATCCTTCACTACTCTTCTAAGCGCAGCGATGATTTCTCTGTTTCATTCTATGTCACTCTAATAGGTAAAATAATTTAAGCCAGAGTGGGAATTTGTGGAATTGGACACCATGATAAGTTGCCCGGGGCGGCACAGCAAGAAGGTCCTGGGTACTATGTGAATGTGAATAGTTGTATGTTTCTCTATGTCAGCATTGTGATGAACTGACCACTTGTCCAGGGTGTACAGGGTGTACAGGGTGTACCCTGCCTTCGCCCAGTGACGCTGCGATACGTTCCAGCTCCCCCTGTGACCAATGCACAGCAGAAGTGGTAGAAAATAAATGAATTTTTCAGTTGCCTGAATCTTGCCAAGGGGGGCGGGGGGGCAGACATTAAGCAGAGAGATTAATAGAAAATTCATGGTTTGGATTTGAAAAAACTAATTTTAGGTAACACTTAACAACAAGGGCACATTGATTAACATTACTTGATTAAGTAAAAAGCATTTACTAACAGTTAAATAACGCTTCATTTAATCACTTACTAACAGTCCTCATGTTAACTGAAGTGCTTATTCAGTAGTTCCTAAAAAAAATCAATGTTAGTTAACACAGTAATAGCCATTAACCACCAGTTAAATAATACAGTGAGAAGCATTTGGACACGGACGGCCACCTGAATTAAGCATTTATTAATGCTCTTTTTGATTTTTATTGTAAAGTTGAAAGCATATCCCTTGAGTGAACCTCCATTTTGCATAGAAGTGGTGAAAAAGCATGATTTAACTGCAATAAATCAATTGATAACCTGACTTAATCACTTTTTAATGTTCTTTGCAACCGTTATTGTTGGGTTGTAAATGACAATAGTATGGTTTTAAACTATTGAATCATGTGTGATTAAGTATCTTAGTTAACGGGAAGACCCTTAATAAATGTATCATTAACTGTTAGCAAATGCTGATTGATGCATTTACTAATGTTGATTAATTAAACCATCACAAAACACTTATTTCATCCGTCTAAAGTCTGCATAAAAAATATATATATAGTGTATGAGACAAATGACAAGTGAAAATAAGAGTAATGAGAGTAATAGGATAAAAGTTCCCAGCCATTTAGGACATTCAGGCTATACATTTCTGTGACATGGGGTGAGAATAATGCATTTATCTAACTAATCACTCAGTCTACCATGCACAAGTCTCTCTAGTATAGTGACAGAGTAGGCAATATACTGTAGGTGTGGTTGTTGTGCAAATCACAAGACTTAAGGACTCATACAGTTCTTTTAATCTTCGCGACTGCTACAAATTTCAACTTTGGGCATATTTTCATTTTCAGAGCGATTGGAGAGACTTAATTTCTGACAGCAGGGATCATTGCCTTGAACACAGCCTCTGCCAGTGGCACCCTCTGGTTGGCTATTTTTATCCCAAAGATTTTCACCCTGTAGTGACGGTTGCTGAAACGGATAGCAACAAATTGCGAAGCAGAAATTGTAAATACGGGCCAGAAACAAAGGCACTGGTCAGTGGTCATTCATAGCATCAATGGCCTGGAGCGAAATGTGACTAAAACCTCAGATAAGTGCAGCTAATGCTGATGGGGAGGTGATTAGTTTTGAAAGTTATTACATGGGTGGCATGAACCAAAATTTCTTTCAATCCGGCCGATATTTGTTGAGATATTTCAGTCCGGACCAAAGTTTTTAGACCGACCGATCAACAGCTTGATAGTCTGACATTGTCATCCCTATAGAGCAAAAAACAAAAGCAAAAACAGTGTAGGATCATTTCAGAAATCTGCAAGTGCTTGAGAAGGATATGGAAATTGATCAAATAAGTTTCTTCATTTCTGTCCCTCTGTTTTTCCACTGTCTCATCCTTCTTCCATTCGCTTAAAATTCCAGTTTATAAATGCTTCATCATTGCATATTGTTGACATATACTGTATATATATATATATAAAAATAGGACAGCAGATGAGACTTTTAATATATGGTAAAAGTCAACACATGTAGCCAGGGTAAGAGTGTTCTTCTCTGTAGGTGTAGACTGAGCAGTCGCCTTTATCGGGCCCAGCGTTCGCAGCCGTGGGCAGCTGCTGTAGGGTTTTCTGCATTCAGAGGTGACTTGCGAGTCCCTCCTCCACTGCTTTCTACTTTGGTATGCACTCATGTAGGCCAGCGCTGTCTAATTTCCAGCAGTCGTTCTGTAGGTGTATGTTTGGATCGGGGCCAGTCAAATGTATCATCCTTAAGTCTTCAAGCACTGTGTTATCCACTGCGGGCCGGGACCTTCTTCTACCACCGTGTTCAAGCACACCAACCGCTCCAGGTCAAAAAGGACCACACATGCCATTCAGTCTGTTAATTGTTAACAAATATTATTGAAAATATGTAAGTCCCTCATGGGTTAATCAGAAAAAATATAAACAAAAATGAAAAACATTTCCTTAAATACATACAGGCTTTTATTTGTCAGGGAAATGACCCTTCCCTCCTTTGTGAAGGATGCCAAGAGAGGCGGACCAGGTTTCTGAATAATTATTGTAACACAGTTATTAAAACGGATTAGCCACTTTCATAGGTAGTCAATACCAGGACCAGAGCCCAAAGTAAGGCAACCAAACAGATAAGAATATGTCTTTTCAAATGTGAAAACAATGCTCAACTCGACTTTCATTCAATTGAGATGATTCATTAGGCTGGAATGTTGCGTTACCGAGGTTAAGTTATACTAATTAAGTGTAGGAGCAACAGTGGCAATTAAATAAATACCTTGATTGAGTATAAGAAGAAAGTGATATTGCTTTTAAACTTGTAGTGCAAGAATATATGATTTAATGTCTCAAAAACTCATAAGGTTGGATGTACTGAGTGCATTCATTATCTATTCGTTCATTTAACATTGAAATATTACATTTTAGTTAAACTAATGGCAGACTGAAGTTAGGAATAACAAATTTGGTCAAATGGATAAATCAAATCAAATCAAATCAAATCAAATCAAATCAAATCAAATTTTATTTGTACAGCCCAAAATCACAATTTACACATTATCTCACTGGGCTTTGACAAACTGTACACATGTGACATCCTCTGCCCTTAGACCCTCGAACCGGGTGAGGAAAAACTTAAAAAACCCTAAACAGGGAAAATAAGAAACCTCAGGAAGAACCACAGAGGAGGGATCCTTCTTCCTAGGACGGACAGACGTGCAATAGATGTCACTTGTACAGAACAAAACAACATGATAATAACAGTTTACTTAGAGTGTATAAAACATCCATGAGTCCCAGAGTCCGTGGATTCTATAAATCCGGATGTATGGGAAGTCTAGAGATCCAGACGCAGGTGTACTCTGTTGGTCCAGGAGTCATTGTGATCTGTGGATCACTTGGAAATCCAGCCAAGGATCCAAGTCACAGGATCTCCTTTCCTAATGTGGCCAGGAGGCATCAGGCAGGACCACAGCAGCACCTCCCACCCTGCAGGTGGGTGATGATAAAGCACAACAACTCCGGGGAAGAAGTAAAGTTAGTGATAAGACAACACTAAAGCCAGAAGGCAAAACTAAGAAGGTTAAAAACCAATAATAAAGATTAAGTCCTCAAGTTGGTCTCAAGCTACCAAAAAAAAAAACACTTTTTAAAGACCACCTTTTACCCTTTTTAAGGATGTAAGTGATGTGAACAGGTTACATTATATTCTGCGTTATGATGGTTTGTAGCTTTATTTTTGATACTTAAAGTAATTGTAATTGTTACCCATTGCACAGTGGCATTGCTGCATTTGCAGGGGAAAACATTTAATATTTGTCATTTTTAACATATGAATAAAGATAAGCAAGATTATTTGCTACAAAAACTTCAGTTTTTTGTGTACATGCTGTAGATATAACTTCCATCTAAAAGCCGTTTCAGCAAGTGTGCTTTTAAAGTCAGTCGTATGATTTTAACTTTCAACCAACGAAGCAAAGAGGTGACGAATAACCGGAGTCCTGCTGACTTAAGGAACAGAGAGGGTGTCCTGTATTTCCCTCATGCTGGTTGTCTAATCTCTTCTGATCATTTAAGTCAAATGAATTTACATACAGCTAAGTAACTTTTACCTATCTACATATTTCAGTATCCATAATGTTCATCAGCGGATGGATGGGTGGATGGATGGGTGGAGACGCAGATATATTGTAATATTTTGATAGTGGTTTGATTTCGGAGCAGTGTCAGACACTGCTGAGGTCAGAGGCTGCCACTAAGAAGGCAGACTCAGGGGTGACACGGATACGTCACAGCACACTCTTACCGGAGAACGAATGCCACAGACCCACATTAAAAACTAAATGACTCCAAAAAGGACAGTTGTCATATCTAGTCAGAGGCCGACAGGGAGCAGTTTTTAAAACTAAAGCCAAAATCCCATTTGGTTAAAATTTAATTTGTTTGATAAGCGAGAACATTTATGGCCACGGTCTGGAAAACAACTTGCGTCCCCTCTAAATTGTAGTCACTGAGATTAACAGGGAATTCAAATGATTTAACTCAACTCTGTAATTCCTCAGACTGCTCCAGATTTCTCTTCTTTTCAGGGTCTTCAGGACAAAAGGATTAATCAGCATTTAATGAAATGAATGCAGAGTGTCTGTCTCTGTCTCTGCCCTCTCTCACTGTGTTTGTCCCTCTTGTGTTCAGGGGAAGTTGGTCAAGTACTTCAGCCGCCAGCTGTCCTGTAAGTGCAAAGTGGCCTTAGAGGAGCGCAGTGCTGAGCTGGAGGACTTCCCTCGCCTTGGACACTGGTTCCGCATCGTCAACTTGAGGAAGGAGGTCACGCAGGTAGAATGTCCGATCACAATTAATATTATTATAATTTTTAATCTCTAAAGGCATTCTTCTGACCCTCACTATTTGGATGTAATTGCTTCGGTGAAAAGCATGATAATTTGGGAGACAGAGGTTTTTTGTCTAACAAAATCCCCTTTATGTATCCAGCTAAGTTGAAATCTAATGACTGTGAATGCAGCATTGTTTCAGTTTGCATCTTTTTCATGCTCTTCAAACCATCCAGGGACCGCTCCCATCTTCCTTTTAAAAATCTATTTGTTATATTTCATCACGTTTCCCTTTGATTTGACACATGTCGAGTCAAAGGGAAACATTTTTCTCATCCCAGTTTCCTAGAAACCGACTGCTGACATCGTCTCGTGTTTGTTAGTTTTGTGTTTTCATTTCTTGGCTAATTTTTTTTTTTTTTTGCTTTTTCAACACAACTAAACCTGGTGGTTTTATTTCTCAGTTAGACTTGTTGCTATGTCAACCTTCAGCAATATGGAGATCGGTCTCACGATTCACACGTGCGCACAGCAGGATTCATAAATGCATTTTGGGATTTAAGTGTAATTTTATGCGTAAAAATAAAAACACACCCACGTGGAGATGTTTTAGCTTTCAGCCGATCGTCTGCACAGTTTAAAGAAGGGAGACATCCGATTGGCTACAGACAATCCCAGTTGAAAAAATGCATTTGTGTTAGGTGTAGCGTGGTGGACCCAGACGCAGACACAGACCAACGTGGTTTTCAGTAAAACCGGTTTTATTACTAGAAATGTGCGAGGGCTGGCAGGCGGGAGCAGGCAGCAGTGGGTAGAGGGGCTGGCAAGCAGGCAGGCAGGCAGGCAGGCAGGCAGTAGTGGTCCAGGAATACTGGCGAGAGAGAAAAACAGTTAGTACAGAACCAACTAGGAACTAACATAAGTCACGGCCTGAGCGTACGCTACCACTTAGTGGGTACAACGATCTGGCGAAGAGCGCTTGGTGCGCTCCACTGAACGGAGCAGGACGGAGCGGGCATCCTTCCAAATCTTGCGGCAGCGGCGGAGATGGGCCTGCATAACAGCAATCTCCTCCTCCTGAGCAGGGAACAGCGGAGGTAAGTAACCCAAGGAGCATTCAAATGGTGACATACCTGTGGCAGCGCTGGACTAAGAATTGTGTGCGTATTCAATCCAAGGGAGGTGGATACTCCAGGAAGATGGGTTCCGGGCAGTAACACAGCGGCGCGCTAACTCCAGGTCCTGATTAGCCCGTTCTGCCTGTCCATTGGTCTGCGGTTGGTAACCAGAGGTTAAACTCACAGATGCTCCAAGGGCCCCACAGAAAGCCTTCCAGAGTTGTTGAGGTAAATTGAGGACCTCTGTCTGAAACGATGTCCAAAGGGATGCCATGGAGACGGAACACGTGGTGTACTAAAAGGTCCGCCGTCTCCAAAGCTGTGGGGAGTTTGGGAAGAGCCACGAAATGCGCTGCCTTAGAAAATCTATCCACGATGGTGAGTATGATGGAATTACCTCGGGAAGGTGGTAGCCCGGTGACGAAGTCTAAGGCGATGTGCGACCATGGTCGACCTGGGACTGGCAGGGGACGGAGTAGACCGGCTGGTGTTCGATGGATGGCCTTACTGCGAGTGCACACAGTGCAGGCGGACACAAAGGCTCGGGTGTCTGCATCCATAGTAGGCCACCAGAACTGCTGCTTCAGGAGGGACAAGGTCCGGCTAATTCCAGGGTGACAGGCAAACCGGGAATCATGCGCCCACTGGAGGACTTGAGAACGGATAGAGTCTGGTACATACAGGTGATCGGGTGGACCAGTACCTGGGTCTGGTTGAGTCTGTTGAGCCTGCTTCACTAGCGACTCGATTTCCCAGGTAACAGGCGCTACCACACAGGAGAAGGGTAGGATGGTGTCAGGGTTGGTAGTGACCTCATCTGGGATGTACTGTCGAGAGAGGGCATCCGGCTTGATGTTCCTGGAGCCTGGGCAGTAGGTGAGGGTGAAGT
>KV751322.1:2441929-2460061 GCA_001698575.1 Mola mola | reverse complement strand
CCATCCAGTGCGTTAACATCTAGGGGGGTGGAAAGTGGTTCCACCGCAATATCTGCCTGGGCAACAAAATTGGAGTCCAGGAAATTCTCATCAACTCGAGAGACCACCAAAGCCAGCAGTGGAAGGAGTTGGTGGGAAACCATTATCCTAGCATCCAATTGTAAGGGGGTCTGGGGATGCAAAGGAAGGGTAGATTGACTCACCAGGACCCGGGCTGTTACTGGTGAGTCTCCTCCTTTTGGCCGGTGGGGACATGAAGCCAGGAAGTGACCAGCTCGGCCGCAATAAATACAGACGCCGGCATTAATCCTCCGAAGACGTTCCGCCGGAGACAGGCGGGCCCGACCCAGCTGATTATCTAGCCTGATGGCTAAGGAAATTAATTCGTCCAGGTTAGTGGACTCATCCCTAGCTGCTAGCTCGTCTTTTACCGGTTCGCTGAGCCCGCTTAAAAAAACCCCCTGAAGTGCCTCGTCATTCCACCCAGACTCTGCCGCTAATATCCTGAATTCCACTGAAAACTCCGCTACACTGTGGGAACCCTGATGAAGGGACAACAGACGCTTACTAGCATCTCCACCCGTGACTGGATGATCGAACACCTTCCTCATTTCGGCGACCAAGTTATTATATGACGTGGTGACGGACGGTGAGCTTTCCCACATTGCGGCTCCCCAAGCTTTCGCTTTCCCCGTAAGCAATCCCACGATGTACGCTACCTTGGACCTATCGGTGGAATAGGTGTGAGGCTGCAGCTCGAAAACTAGGGAGCACTGGAGCAAGAAAGACCTGCACGTCCCCAGATCTCCAGTCGTGCCGGAACATGAGGCTCTCCTGACAGGTAGGTGGACTCTCCGGAGGGTGGAGTAGGAGCGGGAGGTCCAGAGGCAGACGGGGACTTATGATTATTAATTGTAAGATGATAACTACTGTTGAGGTTTATGTCTATTAAGAAGCTGAATAATTAATAAACAGTGATTTGGGGGGAAGGGATGGGGGCAAATGAGTGTGTTGTTCTCCCTACTTTTCGAATGTGTAAAACAAGTCATAAAATGTGCGAGAATCTTATGCTGAGTCACGCTTTCTTCTTTGTTTATTACTAGTATTTGCTGTATGTTTGTCTGACTTTCTCCACGGCATGTTCGAAAATGAATTTAAATCCAATCCAGTTCAATCCAAATGAATTTATCAAGCATTTGCAACAAAGATATGCAGCAGAGGCAAAATGTCTTTCTTAAATGACAGCGGTTCACTGAAACAGTAACCTAAACTGGAAATGTAATAATTATTTATTTCGTCCAGGAGGCTCTGCCTGATTGGCAGGTCGCATTTGGTAAAGATTGTTTCAAGCACATCACAGTTGTGAGAGTGACACTGAGAAGTCAGTGGATTACATTCATGACCTCTTGTCATTCCTCTGAAACATAATATTCCTTGAAAACATTTTACCTACAACTTTTGTTCTTGCAGGAGATGAGCCCAGGTGAGGTGACCCTGGAGGGTCTGCTGGAGATGAGCGAGGACCAGGTGTGTGAGCTGCTGCAGAAGTTTGGTGCCAATGAAGAGGAGTGTGCCCGACTCAACGCCTCCCTGTCCTGCCTCAGAAAGGCCCACCAGCTCGGTAAGGGTCCACCCCTGAAGCACTAGGCGAACACACACACACACACACACACAAACACCTCAGAAAAACACCAGCATCATTTAGAAAAAGATGTTTTAAAGGACTACAAGACGTTTTTGCATATTTTTTCCCCCTGATGGTTTTGATTATGTAGAAATTAAACCTTTTTATAGTAGGCACTACTTTCATTTTCTTTTTTTTTTTTTTTTTTGCCATCAATAATAAAATATGTAAACAGACAAAATAGATGGTGGTACAACACTAAAATAAAAAAACAACAACAATAAATACTAGTATTTAAATACTGCCTCCTATGAAAAACACGATGTTGACCTTTAAACATGCCCATATGGTGTTTTTTTTGTTTTTTTTTCCATGATTGAAATAAGCAGTCAACATCACATCTTTGGATTTCTGCCTTCGCTCTGTAATTCAAACACGACAGCCATCAAAAAACTAATTTTGACAGCCCCAATCTTCTGTGTAGAAAAACTAAGGAGCCAGTCCCGATGAATTGCTGGGAAGTGGCTTAACATTGTAGAAACAAAACTTACCTTTCTGATGAAACAACTTGTACAAGTAGTTCCTCTTCCTGGGATTCTGTGTCTGGTTCAAATATATGTGCATTACTCCAATGTTACAACTTGCCACTGTGCAGCATATAGTAGACTAGTTTAAAAGTCAGAACAGGTAAGCTGCAGCTTACCTGCTCTGACTGCAGGCTAGGAGCAGAACGGGGGGGGGGTTATACCCATTCACAGGCCACACATGGCCAAAGACTGACTCAACTGACGCCCTCTGTGAGAAAACAAGAAGTCACAACAACAACAATAGAGTGAAGAGTCACTTGAACTTCTGAATAATCCATGCGTTCTTATATTCATCATTAGATGTAAATACAGAGTTTCCTTGCAGAATGTGTCCTTTTGTTATATTGCTGCTCCAGCCTGTTTTTTTTTTAAAGTATTCTACAATTTACACTAAATTTATGGCAGAAGACAGCATTTTTTTGGTCAAAGTCTAATTTTACAATAGCAGAAAACAGCAATTAATATAGACTGAAGTCTCCAGACTGTAATTTCAGCTTTTTTAAAGGAAATAATACACATTTGTAGAGACTCTGTAGAAACATTCATTTGTCTGTGGCAAATTGTTTGTTATTTAAGTCTTCATATGAATTGCGAACATGTGTTTGTGGAGATAAATACTCAATACAAATAGTATTGTATGTCAATGTGGGTACTTACAACTGCATAAACTATGTTTTTGTATATTTATTAAGAACACAGACTATTTTAAACACTCATTTTTACTTTGTGTCATTGCGTTTGTTCAAATGTCTCTGCTTATTTGTTTGTTGTTTATTTTGCCGACTGGGGATCTGGGAACCAATAGCAAGCGGTCAGAAATGCATGTTAAAGCTTATTTTAAACAGGATTGGACTGGAATTTTGAGCCTGTGGTGTCAATAAGCATGTTGACAGTAAACACTGATTATTTCAATTTAAAAAGACACCATGAGCTTTTTTTGTTTAAAAATTCAATTCAAACAACTTAATTAATTCTATGAGGTGCAGAGCACTTAGTTTGGAGCAACATTTTGTTATTATGTGCAATATGACAATTTAATATTTGCAACAAAGATAATTTCCCCTTAAGAATTAAAGCAGCTTGGACATTAATGTTAGTTAATGTAAGTTAAAACAATGACTTTTACAGTGTAACTTGTGGCAACTTATAAACAATTAAATTCTTAAAATGCTTGTCACAGCAGGTGTGTTCACTCATTTCTTGCTGTCTGGGTTGAGCAACATTTTGATACAAACTAAAATGCTTCAAAGAAACTGGTTTGAGGGATCACATTTTTGACCCAAGTAGGGCGAGAACGATGGACATCATGCTGCTTTTAATTCCACATATGAGCAAGATGTGGTTGGTAGTATTTGAATTAATTGTAAAGATTAAAATCGATATTAGGGTTAAGACGAGACGAGACGTGACAACGAGTGGGACGTCAAATAGACGCATATTTTATCTGTCTAACTATATGTGTGTCTATAAGCTTATAGATGAAAGCTGACCTGAGAACAGGGACCGTGTAAGATGACATTAAAGGTAATAAGAAAGAAGAAGAAGAAAAAGTGCAGAAGAGCAGAAGTAAAATCAATTATTTATAAACTTGGTGGAATGGCACTCTAATGTCTTTTATTACTTTAAATACACCTGTGTTTGCCTGAGGAAGTTTTATATTCATTGGCGAGTAGTTGTCTGTAGGAGGCGCTGTTTTCTCCTGTTAGGCCACAGCTGTTCAGCTGCTGTCTCTATTCTTAACTGACTGTAAATTCAGGTGAATCGGTGAATCTGTATGTCTGCAGCAGACAGTAGGAAGTGAATTAATCGTGAAAATGTTTTTATAAGTCACCATTAAAGGAAATGCTGATGGTGTCACAAAAGATTTACAGATTTGTGCTCCGTTGGAGGGAGGTCAAATTCAAATTTCAGGTTCTCAGAAACAGGCAGCACTTTGCACACGCGGAAGAGAAGATAAATTACAGATGTGCATGTATTCACTTTATAAGACCTAAACCTAATTTTGAGTGTCTTAGCAGTGCCTTGGCTCCACTTCCATACTTCGTGCACAGACAAGAGGGCTGTATTGATCTTCTTATCTAACCTTCAACATGAGTGCAGTTATCTCATTGTCAAACTTTTTCTTTAGTTTCTTTCTTTATTTCATTTTTCTGTTGTAATAGATTGATAATAATGATAACAATTATGATGATGATGATACATTTTGTTGTGATTTGAATCTGTGATTTGAATGTGGGGAGCTCGGTACAGCTACAGTACACTCAGGAGTTAAAAACTCACCCCACTGCAGATCAGTAAATAAGTTGCTATGTATTCCTGCTAAAATTGTACACCATCAACATTTATCTGCCCCTCACAGCTGATGTCTCTGAACCCAGAATAACTTTCTCTACGTAACAATGCAGTGACATTGTAATGATTCTTAGTCAATATAAATAAAAAAATGTTTAAATGCACTTTGTATGATGCCCACATTGAGCTGCTTCACTTGTATTGAGCATCGGGTGCTGGCCTGACTTTCAGGAGCAATTTGGATGCGGTGACTTGGCCAAGGACACTTTGTCAACATGTGGAGAGAAGGAGCTCAGGACTGAACCTCCAACTGTGTGATTACTGGACGAAACACACTGCCTCATGACTCACAGCCTCTAACACTGCAATTATGGTGGTGTTTCGCTGTGTTGGTGCTTTGCTGGTTCAAGGTGATATTTGATGCCATGCGTGTATGTGAGAAAAACAAAAAGTCACTAAAAAGCCAAATTTTTAATTGTAAACATAGACTGTTCCAATATCTACCCAGATGATCCTAAGAATGAATTCAAAGACAGTCAGCCAGTCAGTGGCTTTTACAAACAGGTATCTGCTGTGAATGGATGTTTTTTCCATAGTTGTACACCAGGTGGTGGTATAGATTGTATTTTTTTTTTTTAATCCTGTTGGTTCAAAGCGTTTGGTATGATTCAAATGTACCACAAGGGGGCAGTAGATCACCATTAAAACTGAGTTGGTAGGCGTACATCAACCTTTTATAAATCCAGTTTGATTACATATCTGTTCCTCCCCTTCACATGCTCCAGGCGCCCTCACACACGCTGCCCTGCAACAGGTGTCTTTTTAGACGGAAGGCTCTGATAATCAGCAAATTAACTTGATGGGTAGTTTTTCTTTCAGTATTCGCACAACTAAACTGCACTTTATTAAAAGAGTGCTTTCTTAGGACGAGGTCCAAACTGGCTGTTCTTCTAAGCTTTTCTGACATTCATACAAACAATTTTATTATCTCTTTTCTTTGTGGTTCTGCAGATGTTCAGCTGTACCCTCAAAATATTCACACCTGGCTCTTGGTCCCTATGCTCATTTGTCAGACTGCTAGATTTGTTCCTCTTCCTGTGTGCTCATCCAATTTATTTGCTCTCCTTCTGTCTCACTGGCTTGATCGGGGATGGAGGCGGATGTTGTCCAGAAAGACACGGAGGCAGGCAGACAGACAGGCGTCCCCTGGCAAAGCCGCCACCTCTTGTCCAGCTGGGTATAGACCACTCAGGCGTCTCTGGAGATCAGCTGTCTTTTCCTGTCATTATCTAGGATTTTACCTGTGTTCCTACTAATTGCACCTGATTGGTGGCTACTTAGAGGTAATAAGGGAGTTTTCAGCTAAACCTGTCCTTGGTTAAATGGAGGTAGCTCGGATACCATTAAATGAGTGAAGCGTGGAACATGTGACCTTTGTCTCTTGAAGGAGTACCTGATCTTTGCCTCTGGACACTGACCTCCTCTGATTCAGTGGATTTTATTTTGGTGTGTTGTTGACAGACAGCACGTTGTTTTGTTCCAGGAGTTCTCCGGGGTAGTTTGCTATTGACTTACCCTGTAGTGTTCCCTTAAACTGATGCATAAGATGTCACTCCCTGAGAAGTTCCTGTCTTCAGCATGTAACAGCAAAGATCCTATATGGTGTTGACTCTTGTCCCACATGTTTTAATATAGTTTCCAGTGTGGAATTATTGGGATGAGAGTGTCATGTCTGTCTTTTTACCACATATTTTCATCTATGGGTTTACATAATGGATAGTTTTAAATCAATGTTTCCTGTGTTTTGTAATGACGTTTGGTTACTTACGATGGTGGCATTGTATTTTTCCTCATTAAAGGATAGATGAAAACTCGATTTAAGCATATTATAGGTTTGAATATCATTGTATTTTCTGCCATTAGAACGGATGTCCCATGCTTAGTCTTTCCCCAGGCAGGGTCTGGGCCTCAAGGAGCCACTAATGGGCTCGCTAACGGGGAGGACTGGCTAGAGATGTGCAAGAGCACCACAGCAACGCCACAACCCCCACACAGAGCAGCGAGAAGTACTTTCAGCCAAGAGAAATAAAGGGCGCGCAGCATCGCTTTTTCATGGTCCTACCCAGTTGGAGCCCGGAGAGGGAGATATGTCATCGCTTGGAAACGTTGCCACCTTTGCGCATCTCTGCGTGTGTGTGTGCGTCGGTGGGATCGAGCGAGTACCTGTGTGTCAGCACGTATGCAAGAGAATGAGACGTGTATGTGCTTTTGAAGGCTTACACAGCCCCATGAGTGCATTTAACACCTAACCAGGGCTAAGCAAAGAGCGGAGGATGCTCCTACGTCTTTTAGGGAGACTTATGTTTTTCCCTTCAAAATCTGAAGGTTGTTGCTAAATTATAGATATATTCAGGCCGTATGAATGAAAGCAGAGTGAAAGGATATACAGATTGATGCTGCATGTTTTTTTTTTTTTTTAAAGGAAAATATGTTATGAGTCATCAGGAATTATGTGAAATTTGGCTCATATGGAAATTCATATAGATTACAGTCTTGGCAGTTTATACATCCCATAGCCAGGCAAGGAACGGAATGAGTGGTTGATCTGTGCTATAATGGAAGAGGAAGGAAACTAATGCACGTTAATAGAATGTTTCACTACAGGCTCTTGGGATTGCGGTCCGCGAGTTGCAATGAGGATGAGTCATACAATTCGGAGGCAGCCGGTCGGTCTTTTGTGCTGCAATATACACACATTATCTAGCCCACCCCTCTAGACAAGTCCCCGCCGCACACACACTCATGCAAACACTTTCACATGGAGAATTTCTTCAATATGAGAACTCTGTGGATCAGGCTAATAGTGTTGATCTTTGTGTTTCGTGACAGGTCTACTCGGTGCCTTTCTTCTGTAATCTTTCAGAGCTTAGAGCAATGCCTCAGTGCCCTGCCTTGAGCCCGCTACACATAATACACCTAATTGGCCTCAAATGCCATCAGCAAGAGAAGGAGAGGAAGAAAGGCACCGGAGAGCGATGCAGAGAATATGCAAGGGAGGAGACTTGAGGGGAGGAAAGAAAAAGTGAAGGAGGCATGTGGGGGAAGAAGCAGGGACGTGGAATCATATGAGAGAGAACTAGGGTGGGCAAGAGGCAATGGCGACGGGAGGCGAGGCAGAAATGTAGTCATGACCTGAAGAATAGAGCAGATGCAACAGGGAGGGAAAATTAGCAGAAGGAACATTGACTGAGCCCCCCGACACCTATCTTCCTGAACATCCCTGGGTGGTCCTTATTGGCAGTTAACTCATTAGGGGAGTCTAACTTTGAGTCCCACTGATCACACTGCAAGAACATCCACACGCACGCAATTTAAAAGAGTGAAGATTAAAAAGGGGACACTGCATATATTGAATGCGGCCATTGCCCTTTCAACCAAATCCTATTTACGATGGCAGTAAGACAGGCCTGCCCCTGTCCCAGTGGCATTTCCCTGCCATTTCGCCCAAAGAAGGAACACATCAAGAGTTATTTAGTCCAATTACGGGGCTTTTATCTGCCTTTATCAAAGCCTCGCCGCATGTTAAGATTGTTAATGGCTGCATTAATCACTGCAGAAGAGAAGCAGTCGTCATCGCTGGGTTCATTGTTTGGATTGATGTGGAGGTAGAGGGCTGTTTGGGTGAGAGGGGAGAACAAAACACGGTCAACTCCAGTATCCACTTTCAGTTTAGCTCTGTGTTGCTCTCCACTTTGTATTTAGCAGCTTAAGATATTCAGTATTTTCTTCAGGAGGAAATATGCCTTTAGTTGCTGAACGCGCTGTTCTGTTCACCAGGACGAAGTGAGCCAAAACATTAGTGCTGCTCGCCATAAAAAATAAATTTTGTCAGTATTCATTACAGCTGTTCTTTTAAGATCTCTAAGGTAGACTTCAATGTGGTATTTTTATTAACATCAACTCCCGACGCACCCCAGAAGTGAAGACTTGACCTCAATAACCAGTCATATACGGCCTCCAAAGTGTTACGCACTTCTGTATCAGAATGATAAATCTCAGCAGTTCAAGTGTGGTAACGTCTCTGTTTGAATGCATTTTGAGTCAGCTAAACCTGGAGTTCTTGCTCCTTTTTTCAGCTCCACTCTCTTCCTCTGTAACCCAGGACCGAAGTTATAAAACCCCCAGTCAAAAGATCAATGCTGTCATTTGCTGCATCAAATATAGTCTTTTTCAACTTTCTGGGATTGACCATCACCCAAAATCCCCTTTTGTCAACTTTAGAGGTGGCCGTGTTAACACCTGCCATCATCAGCGATATACAGAAGAATTGAACAATTGACTGTTGAAAATAACCAATGGAGAACGACCAAACACAAAAGAAAAAGTTGCTTCTCCAGCATTTTTGTTTATGGTCGAGTATTTTTCTCGAACTGATGACAGATACTGTAGGAGATCAAGAATGCGGTCTCCAAAGTAACTAAATATACCTCGACAAGCCTCGACAAGTCATACATGGCACCTAGACAAAATTAAGCAGGTGGTCATAATGTTATTGCTATGTGTAAGTGCGCACACCTCATATCACAAGGGCTTATTGGACAGAGCTATAGTACCTCTGTTGTGATGGCATGTGTCATACATCATTGTTCTTTTCCATTTGAGTTTCCTTAGCCATTAGCCTTTCCCATACTTTACATCTCATATTATATTTTGTACTGTCCAATCGAGAAGCAATATTTCAGTATGCACAGTCACACTATATTATCTGAATAAGAATGTGGCACTAAGTGCTTTATAAAGCTTAATTTCTTTATTGAAAATTTGCAAATTTTATCATTGTGATGATTTTGACTAGATATTGTCTGAGGCATCACAAAGCTGTGAAAGTAAATCGATAACGTAATGTAATGTTATTCATTGCCAGCTGCGTGTTATCGACAAGACTTAACAAATATTTATCTGCCACCGTAGCTGGAAGAAGAGCAAGTTCCAAAACTTAGTCACTGACAAGCTCAAGCCACACAAATTAACTTTAATCACAGTCCTCGAAGGGGTTGCGCGCACTGTGTTCTTCATCTCATATGGCAGCAAGCTGTCTTTGTGTTCCCCTGCTGAGGTTAGATCATGTGAAACAAGGAATTCATAATCAACACCTGGCACTATATTTCTTTAGCAGTTGCTAAGATACTAGTGTGCTCGATATATTGTCTAATTATTTGAAGCAATAATCTCACAAGTTTGATTCGAATTCATTGATTCTCTTGCAGAGAACTTCCTCTTTAAAAAGCCCTGTCAAAATAGTTTTTAAATGTGAGGAAGGCAATAATGTATTTCCTTAAGGGAAACTGGTTATTTATATCAAATGAGATTGGCCGATATTTCCCAACTCCTGTATACGTTTAGAAGCCTCAGTGATGTGAACTCCTCAGTGGACATTGATTAGTCGTAGTCCTTCATGTGGAATCAAATTGAACTTTAACTTCTGTGTCGGCTGTTGTGGTTTTACTCTAACAGCGGAGACTTAAAAAACTCGGGCGTCTTTCCGTAAATGTTTTGCCTGAGCTCTCCTCTGGGCTCTCTCGTCCACTCTGCATCTGGATGACCTTATGTAGGGGTTGCGAAGTGAGAGACACTCTTCTGTGGAATATCCATGGCTGTGAACCACAATGTGTCCATGAAATACAATATTGCAGGACAGTTTTTTTTAAGGAAAGAATAGAAAAAAAGACCCAAATCGATTCAGCAGCTCCAAAACGATTGATTGTGTTGTTCCTTTGTGAAAACCAAAAATGCAGCTTGACTGCCAATAGTTAAGTCAGACATTAAGCTACCATTCCCGGGAAAAATGTTTGTCTCTGTGGATGCTATATTCTCAACTATGTCTGTCAGCTTGTGCTAACTTAATTATTACTATACTTTGGCTGCTTGATAGCGTGGCCTACACCTGGTACACATTCTGTGTAGTTTAATGCATGATTACATACTCAAATGTTCAGCTTTAAGCATCATTAAATATTATGTTTTTCTTTAGCTTCTGTTTGCTGTTACATGCAGAATTTTGAGACTGATGACTCAAACTTCTCTCGTGGAGTTTTATGCATAGACTAGCTTAGCCCTTCAATTTTTGTACTTTTTTAAAATCGTACTTAACACATGTGCAGTTAATGGAATTTTGATTTCAATTTCAGCTTCCACCAATAAACAAAAAGCATAATTGAGAATAAAAAATGTTATTTTACTATGTTCTATTTTCCAAGTGTTCACACTGATGTTTTTCCTGTGTTGTGAACACTGCATATATTACTCCCTAAAAGCCCAAAGTCCCTTCCAGCCTACACGCTCAGTAAGGCAAGTTGTGTAATTAAAAGTTCAGCATGAGTCAAAATAGCAAAGACAGTAACAAGGTTTCCCAACAACAAAGGGAAAGCGAAATTCGTTGACCACCATTTGTTTCAACATGTGAAAACTGTTAGCTAATCAGGATTTCAACATTAACCAAATAATGGCCCTAACCATCCTATTTTAAAACTACTGTAGGAGGCTTCAGATAAATGAGTTTAGTGGTCAAAAGGCAACTAAGCTCTATTTATATACCACTTTTGTAGTCAGCTTGATGACTCAAATCACTTTACCCTGCAGCACACACGCCTTCACTCAACCGGTGGCAGTGACTTGTAGGTAGGCTCAGTAGGTAGCAGAGAGCCAGTCACATATTGCATGCACTCACACACGGATGGTGCGTCAAAGGGGTTCACTATCTTGCTCAAGGACACTCGGACATGCGGACTGTTGGGTTGAACCAGTGACTTTCTGACCACTCTACCACCTGAGCCACCGCCACTTAAGTGATGAATGAACTGGACTTGTCCTTTGGGAACAGAGGACTCCAATCCTCCCAAAGAGGATACTTGTTGGAGATATGACATGTTTAAATTATATGGTTTTCCAAACTTTTGACAGGACTATATTCATTTAATGCCATATTAAAGATTTTATAACCCTCCAGGTGCAGCTGCATTGCTATTTCTGTTTGAACAAAATGTTTTTGCTGTGTTTCAATACCCACTATACATAGAGGGAGCCTAGAAAGTTCCGGCATATTATGTCCCTTGTGTCTTCGGAGCTGTTTCTGCAAAGGCACAAGGGAAACTTTTCAATCCTCGCAGCTTTCTCCTCCATAACATTACAGAATAAGAAAGGCTGTAGGCTTTCTTTTCCATCAAGTTTTGCAATAATTCTACCGGGACCTTTTATTGGAGATTTTTTTTTTTTTTTTGGTTCATTTGATGTTGGAGTGTTGATATTGCGTTTGAAGTTTGTGTTTTTGATGCATATAGTTCCCTAGAGACGATACCATGTAAATGAAATGTAAAAATAATGACAGAAAAAAAGGTGTCTGGCTGGAATTTACATTAGATGCGATTGAGTCAAAGCACGTTTCCAATACTGCAAGGTCAATTTTGCTCTGACTCAGCCATACATGAGATGCCGCATCTGCTGAGGATCAATTCCGCCAGCATTCAGTTTTTTGAACACCCTTTTGGCTATGCATAACTACAGATGGAAAGTATAATATTGCAAAACTATTACAGCTGGTTCTCTGCCGCATCAATAAATACATTTTTTTTTGTTTCTCTCCGAAGAACAACTTGAGGAGGATAAATTGCACAGTAATGGAGGTAAAGTATTGTCATTTGAGCTCACAAACACCCATTTCGGCTGCTCACCTTCAAATACTGTGTCTTTGAGCCTCTCTGTTTCTCATTCAGCAGAAAGTTTAGTTTTAGTGGAAGTTAGCTTGTGTAATGACTCATGCAGCTTTGCTCTGTTCTGTTTTGGCACTTTTTTTTCCTCACACTCCTGTTCCATCCATTTATATTTAATTTGTTCCACATCAGCATATTGGAACACCGCTGCACTATGAATGGCTTCATGTCAGATAACAGCAAAGCTAATTCATTAAATTCATTAAGCTGAGCACATTTGCTGGTCATAAATGTCTGCCTGCTGCTGTGATTCTACTTTTATTGCTTCGATTGAGAAATATAGCTCTAATGAAGTTTTAGTATTAAGTGCATGACAACCATTTTAGTTCAACATGATACACTATATTACACAAAAATATTCACTCCACACTTAACCCATCATGATATCGACAAGTAAATATTTTTTTATTTGTTCAGGTTTTGAGATATGTGGCTTATTTTCAATCAAAAGAAGATTTGAATATCCCCAAATATTGTTGCATTCTGGTTACTAGTATTATAGGTAGTAAGAACAGACAGATATCTCAAAATCTGGGCAAATTAAACTAAAACAATCTGAATAACTACATGATGTACAACATTAGGAGGAAAATATGTTGTTGTGTGATTATTCTTTAACAATAATTGTTCTATTTCTTCTTCCAACAGGGAGCCAGGTGAAGCAGGATTGGTCCATCAAGTGGCCAACCTCTGAATCGGGCAAAGAAAACAGTCCAGTGTGCCAGCCAGAGGCCAGTCAGTGGATCCGGTTCCAGCTCTCACAAAATCCCAAAGTCCAGTCCAAGTACAACCAGCACATGTGCCACAGCCCACAGGCCGTGGCCTCCCCTTTATATGCCGATCGACTGACGGTTGACAGCCTCACCACTGGGCTCTTCCCATCCTTGGACTCTGGTCATCGTTCCCTGCCCCCGTCACCCCGCCAGAGGCATTTTGGCCACACGCCTCCTCGGACTCCCTTGGTGGTTAACACCATGACCCCACCTGGCACTCCCCCCATGCGTCGGCGTAACAAAGTGAAGGCCCCAGGGACACCGCCACCACCGAGCCGCAAGCTCATCCATCTGCTGCCAGGCTTCACTGCACTGCACCGCAGCAAGTCCCACGAGTTCCAACTGGGGAACCGCTTGGACGACACTCAGACACCAAAGTAAGTGTTTTTTATGGCAAAAGCCGGATTTTTACCAAACAACAAGCACATTTCACCGCACTAGTCAACAAAAGAGTTCCGCTTTAACGGCCTTTTTTATGTTCTATTGTTCACATTAGATTATCGGGTTGACAGAGCTCTGTCCTCACGTCCCAGAATCCCACCTCTGATTGTGTAAGGGTGCTAATCATGTATATTTCACCATCACACGGTCTCTGTGTTGATGTCAACATATCTCAAATAGGTTGTGTTCACGTGGCCCCTAAAGTATTGACTCCGATACGACAAGCAATGAAAAACATCAGCCCGCCTTCTGAACTTTTCTCTGAGCAGATTTCATATAGTAATAGAACTGCTGTGCGATTTCTGCAGCTTTTTCTGAATATTTCAGACTATTTTTGGGCCCATGGTGTCACAAAAAATGAACTGCTTTCATGGAGATGGAGGGGTACTTGGACAGCTGTGGCCACATAGTTATAGTAGTTTTGATAACTAGACAGACAACCAAATTTGCTGGACAGCCTTCAGAGAGCCCCATTTTGCCTTTAGAGTTTTTGCCATTTAGTTACATTATGTACTGCTTGAAGAAAGAGGATGAGAATTAAGAGTTGTAAATGCAAATGCGTGGTTCTTATTGCACAAATTTGCCTGAGTGTCAAAATGATCTTGTTTATAAAGTTTAGATGCAATAATCCAAGTTAATACTGGTCGGTAACTTTCAGCACATAGCCTGCTGGAAGCGACCATTCAAAGATTCAGTCCTCCCTTTCCCTGTTTTGATCCAGGTCTCACAACATAATTCTACCTGATCCAACTAGCGCAGAGAGTTCGAGCCCCACCTTCCATTTAGGTGTTTCTTTTAGAACATAATCTTCCACCAGAGTCCAATCACATTAATTCCTGGGAGGAAATCATGGGCCCAAGAGAACCAACTGCCTGCCAGTGGAGATAAGGGTCCTCGAAGCTGAGTTCCTGACTTGTGTCTGGTAATATGCTGATCAGATTTGGCCACGAACAGCATCCACCACTGCTAGGTAATCAGGAACCAGAGTCTGCCTCAGGAGAGCTGAACTCATTTTGATAATGCCATTAAATGACAGTCCTCTATCATTGCTTCACTTGCTAAATTAATATTTGGGAGTCGTTCTCTGTTTTTTATGCTGGCCATCTGGTCTTTATTTGGTGAGTTCTCGGTTTGCCAGGAATACATCCACACGTGTCCATGTACGTTTCTGTCCACGTCTGCACAATGGCGAGTGTATCATAGTGGTGGCGAATAGGCTCAAACGGCATTAGGGAATTGATTACCGGTCTCTTTGCGCTGATAGACTGCAGGCTGAGAGTTGAGCCACTCTAATCAATGGCACTGTGTGTGCCTGGAAATGTCGCAACTCATCGAGACAGAGCAGATCTGCTGCCCTCTCAGATAGCCAAGTATCTCTCATAATACATCATAATTGGTTGGAGGATGGTGCTGGCAAGCATCAAGCCAGGGTGGTTCACTTCTGGCATGAGGCGATATGACTTGTTGTATTGCATATCTGTACATAAAGAGGAGCTGGCTTTATTGGGTTCTTATAAAAAACAAACAAACAAAAAAGATGCAAAAGTTCAAAGTTCAAAGCCTTAAATTCTGCGTTAAGACTGCTATTCTTGTTTATCACATATTGCTTCACTGAAGCAAACTGGCCCTGAAACAAATATCTAAAATATCACCCAAAAGGCTATTTCACACTGTAGTGGCTGCTGATCCCCTGTTCCTTCCATACTATTCATATTTCCCCCTATTATAAACCTTGAGATTTTAATAAGCTCACAGTGCTCCTCGGGTCCTCATCTTCTCTTGCTTAATTGCCTGGCACTGGGGCCGGGACAGAATAACCAGGGATTACCCTCTGACCCCAAGACACATTCTCCCCCCTTTATCTTAATGAGATATGGCCTAATATCTCATTATGACTGCATAATGCAGCTCAAAGACCAGGTCGCTGAATGTGCAAGAATGCTCAGCGCGCCATGTTAATGGAAAGCTGGGGTTATGGGTTCGGTGATGTTATACTTGACCACTGTCAATTTGCCTTTGAAACATTCAAGTGTTTCCATTAAAAGGTAAAGGCAAATTTATAACTGATAATCCATATGAATGTGAGTCATCTCTTTGGGTGTCATGTACCAAAAATATGTTTATAAAGGTTGACTGCATTGCACCCTGTTTCTAAGTAGAGCACCTTTATGGCTTTTCCTATCATACACTATAGTCTTTATTTCAGGGTTTATTTCTCATCTGCTGTACGAAATTAGTTGGGTTTTTTTTGTTGTTTTTTTTGAATTTTAATGCCTTTCACATTGAATATAAAAATGCAACAGATGCTCTGGTCTGCCTGGGTTGGACCCCCTTTTTGCTTTATAGCGTTGTGAGCTCTGGTTTAATGTGTTCCCCTGTGTGATAATGTGTTTTCCTTTCAGCTCATACTGAACCATTCCGAGAAATAATAAGCAAATTATCTTCTTGCTGAAGTGTTCAGTAATATCTGTGAATCCAAGATACTCACACCCTGAGATGAAACAGCTTTCAATTTGGCAAGTTGGGACGCATAAGAAAGCAAACTTTCACCTGCATGGGGGAATTAAAGTCTTCTACTGAAGCAGATACGTGCGTGAGTTAAGTTTGATAGGGCCCTTGCTGATGTGTATTTTTGGCTGTCCCTGGCTTGCTATGGGACTGAGCAGAAAGCTTGAGAAAACAACTGAAGGAGGTGCTGATTCTCAGTGGAATCTACGTCAACAGTATAAAGGGTCATTTGGTTAATGGACATACATACTTTACACTTGAAAAGGTGTACAGGGAAATAAATGTTCACTTTATATTGTTTATAATGTCCATCACTGTTTATGTCATCATTGGCATCTGGATCTAAAGCAAAATAGTACAAACAGAATGTCGAAAGAACCCAAACTTGGCACAAACCTGCACTTTGAATCACAATAAACTGATTAAAATGTTACAGTCAAAGGTCAAAGTTCACTGCGACCATATAAAACGGATTTTTAGGTATAACTCAAAAATTTCCTCTCAAATAAGGCCAAATTTTGATAAAAAGTCTAAAAGGATAAGATAATGAGATGTTGCAATTTCATATCTAACTGACTGTGAGATTGCAATGTTATGCAAAAACCCTTTCCTGACCGTTGTTCAAAAGTTTGAGTATTAGTACGAGTTCACATTGGGTTGGATACTGAATTGATTACACTGATGTTGGGTGCCCTCTTTGAAACTGTGCTGACTCTACATTTTTTCTCTGCTGCTAGGATGAAGACGTGTTTGTGGTTTAAAACAACGTTCGTTTTTCACATTAACATTCATATTTAAAGAATTGTAGTCCACCACAAGCTTGTTGGTTTCGCAGATATTGAACTTCAGGTAACTTTCATCTTACTCGGGTTACTTCATGTGATGAAGCGCTCCATCAGCCACTATATGTGCGCATGCGAACTGCAACTTGACTGGTGTACGGAGCCATACCATGGATAGATGGGGCAGCAAAACACCGCTATTTGTTGCCTGTTTCAACATTTGAACCAAAGCTCCAATTTGAGCCCATCTCCTAATTAAATTATGCGCCTACTCAAACCTCAGTTAGTGTCACATCAGGGAATATGACAGATTTATTTCAATAAGGAACAGGATAGGCATCAGATCAGAAAATTCTTTACATCTGTCTTTCTATATAGCAGGTCATGAAAGTAGAGCATATTTTTGATGGTGTAACGTGGATGATTTGGTGGTTGTCAGTTTAGCACTACTTAGCAGCAGCACTTTTCTTGTTCCTATGGTAATGACTCCTGGATGATAAATACAATCTAAAAATAGAACTTGGCATCCCATTTACAAGTAGCCTTGTCATACCAATTGGTAGCATGGGAAGTCATCATGCAAGTGTCATAGTTAATTTTTTTCTACACCCAGAGCCATTCAAGAAGGCTGTCATTCACGTTCACTTTTGTTTAACTTAATGCAACATATCAGCATGGATAAACCCTCAGTCAGTTTTTTAGTAAAGATTTTTTTTGCATGAAGACAAATCCTCAGTCAGGAGTCAGTTTGTCAGAATGAAACTTCTTGCAGATCAAAAACTGAGGAAGGTTTTGTTCAAAGCCTTGAAGCAGTTCAAGAAGAAATACTTTTATTGTGGTGACTGCAGGATATCAAAACACACCCCCATCATATAATTAATAAGTTGTTTTTCAGCAATATAAAAAAAAAGGGATGTTGCCACGTTAAAGGGAATATTTGGAAATAATTTGTGGGAAATTAGTCGGAGTCATCCAAAATGCTCACATAAATATGCACATTTAGGAGACTACAGTTCCCACTTCTATACTGATTTTTATCTCGGCAGGCCGACAAGTAGGAAATGGAACCAGAATAGAGAACACATATTTATTTATAATGGTATGATTCACAGTTAACTGTCAGAAAAAAATGAAGAATTGTCAAATATGGTGACAGATAGATGATATTCAGCCATAAGTGGGGATAAATTTCGTTTTCGTTTTCGTTTCGTTTTCTGCCGCTTATCCGGGTCCGGGTCGCGGGGGTAACAGCCTGAGCAGGGACATCCAGACGCTCCTCCCCCCAGCCACTTCCACCAACTCCTCCGGGGGGACACCAAGACGTTCCCAAGCCAGCCGAGAGATGTAATCTCTCCAGCG
>KV751322.1:2411334-2440477 GCA_001698575.1 Mola mola | reverse complement strand
ACCCCAGTGATGGGAGGGCCCAGCCCAAAGTCCTCCGGCTCTGCCTCTTCTTCAGAATGCGTGTTGGTGGGATTGAGGAGATCTTCGAAGTATTCCTTCCACCGCCGAACTATAGACTCAGTTGAGGTCAGCAACTCCCCTCCCACACCGAAGACCGTGTGGACGGGGTTCCGCTTTCCCCTCCTGAGTCGCCGAACAGTTTGCCAGAATTTCTTCGGCGCCGACTGGAAGTCTTGTTCCATGGCCTCACCAAACTCCTCCCACACCCGGGTTTTTGCCTCAGTGACCACCCGAGCCGCAGATTGCTTGGCCTGCCGGTAGCTGTCTGCTGCCTCGGGAGTCCCACAGGCCAACCATGACCTGTAAGTCTCCTTCTTCAGCTTGACGGCCCCTTTCACCTCTGGTGTCCACCAGCGGGTCCTGGGATTACCGCCACGACTAGCACCAGCGACCTTGCTACCACAGCTTCGAGCAGCCGCCTCGACAATGGCAGCGCGGAACATGGCCCACTCAGACTCCATGCTCCCCACTACCTCCGGGATGTGGTTGAAGCTCCTCCGGAGGTGGGAGTTGAAGACCATTTTCACAGGGTCCTCAGCCAGACGTTCCCAGCAGACCCTCACTATTCGCTTGGGCCTACCTGGTCTGTCCGGCTTCTTCCCCCGCCACCTGATCCAACTCACCACCAGGTGGTGATCAGTTGACAGCTCTGCTCCTCTCTTTACCCGAGTGTCCAGCACATACGGTCGCAGATCAGATGATACGACTACAAAGTCAATCATTGACTGTCGACCTAGGGTGTCCTGGTGCCAAGTGCACTTATGGACACTCTTATGGCTGAACATGGTGTTAGTTATGGACAAACTGTGACTAGCACAGAAATCCAATAACTGAACACCACTCGGGTTCAGATCGGGCAGTCCGTTCCTCCCAATCACACCCCTCCAGGTCTCGCTGTCATTGCCCACATGAGCGTTGAAGTCTCCCAGTAGGACGATGGAGTCCCCAGTAGGGGCACTCTCCAGTACCTTTTCCAAGGACTCCAAAAAGGGTGGGTACTCTGAACTGCTATTTGGCGCATAGGCACAAACCACAGTCAGGTCCCGTTCCCCAACCCGAAGGCGCAGGGAAGCAACCCTTTCGTCCACGGGGGTAAACTCCAACACATTGGCTGAGAGCCGGGGAGCTATTAATAAGCCCACGCCTGCTCTCCGCCTCCCACCTGGGACAACTCCAGCATAGAACAGAGTCCAACCCCTCTCAAGAAGACTGGTTCCAGAACCTGAACTGTGCGTTGAGGTTAGGCCGACTATATCTAGCCGGTATCTCTCAACCTCACGCACAAGCTCAGGTTCCTTCCCCATCAGAGAGGTAACATTCCATGTTCCGATAGCCAGCTTCAGCAACCGGGGATCGGACCGCCAAGGCCCCTGCCTTTGACTGCCACCCGATCCACATAGCACCGGACCTCTATGGTTCCTCCTGTGGGTGGTGGGCCCACATGAGGACGGACCCATGTTTCCTTTTCGGGCTGAGCCCGACCGGACCCCATGGAAAAAGGCCCGGCCACCAGGCGCTCGCCTACGGACCCCTTCCCCAGGCCTGGCTCCAGGGCGGGGTCCCGGTATCCCTCCGGGCAGGGTACACAAGTCCTTGTTATTATTCACCATCACAGAAGTCTTTGAACCGCACTTTGTCTGGCCCCTCACCTAAGACCAATTTGCCTTGGGTGACCCTACCAGGGGCAAACAGCCCCCGACAACATAGCTCCTAGGATCATTAGGGCACCCAAACCCCTCCACCACGGTAAGGTGGCGGTTCCAGGAGGGGGGGATAAATTTCCTTCCTTTAAAAAAATACGAGCCAACCTTATATAGAACTTCACATCATATCATCATTTGAGGTGACTCACGCTTCAAAAGCTCAAAATAAAGAAATAGCAATAACAACAAAGCAAAGCAAATCTTAAACATCTTAAACATTAAGCAATTTTATTAATTCTTTTTGTAAAAGAGAGAAGTGACATTTACAACAGGCAGATATGTCAATTTCATCCACAGAACAGAAAAAGCAGATACTGCTTCGTATTTTCTTGTGTTTTTGCATTTTTATCTTCCTTATTTTTGGTACATTACTTAAGAAATGTTACTTTAAACTTATTATTAAAAAAAAACACACCCAAGTTACTGCATGTCATCTTGGCAACCCTGTTTTCCCCTGGAGGGATTTGCTAGAGAGATTTGCTAGTTTAAGAGCACGGCTGTATCCAATCAATACTGTGGCAAAATTATTGTTTGTTCTGCTGTGATGACTGAACCATCTGCTGCTTCACTCTGAATATGTCATCGAATGTGCTAACTTTTCATGACACAACTGATCACTCCCGCGTGGGATCAATTTCCAAATCCTGAGAAACACCCACGACCGGTGCGATCCTGCTGTTCCTTTCTGAACTTTCCCCGTTCGGTGTTCACTTTCCTCTGCTGCTGTGGTATTTAATAACATGTCAGTAAGCAGAATAGCTTAATGACGCCAATCCTTCCCCACATTTACTAATTTGACTTTGAAATGCGAGAGCCAATTTTCACAGTCAATCAATTTCTACCCACCCCACTGAGCACCTGCAAACACTGAATCACATACACGATACAGTCAAAGCATCAGCGCTCTTTTGACACGGCGCAGAGGTTTGCTAATTATTCTCTAGTCTCGCTTCCCAGCATCATCCTGTTGTCACTGTCACACTGAGAAAATGATTCCCTATCCTCAGAATACCAAATAAAATGAAATTTAAAAAAAAGATACAACAGCAATGCTTCAGACATTTTTTTACACAATGATGTAATAGAACAGGTCGTCATGAGGTTTCATTTGTTTTTATTTACTAATGCATGACTGTGTTGCTACAGTGGCTGAAAGGGTGAACGGAAACAAAAGAAGAAGACACAAGAATGGACTGTCTTCAATGTAGCAACACAAAATTAGTGGTTGTGAAACAACAACAAACAACAAGCGCTCCGATGTTATCAACGTTTGCGTGGGAACTGGCTCTTTGGGAGAAGTAGAATTTTTTTTTTAAATTAGACAGTAATTGGTTTTCATATTTGTGACCTAACAGGTCCAGTTTATCCAGTGTACGTTTGAGTTTAATATTTTTTGGATGCGCACAGACACTGTGTGTCAAACTTCTGGAGAGGAATATGAAAACAATGTTTTAGCAACAAACTTTGGACTGATACAAGTAGGTATATTCAAATGGATATAAGAAAAATCATTTTGGAGTGGATGTCTGTATTACACCAGCAGCTCCTGGCCTAGTGGAAACCAGTAACACCAGGCCAGCTCCCAGACTCTTATGCTTGCAGATACCAAAACATTACGTAGCGTTTGACGTCCTGTAAAGGTTCCCGTGCTCCTGAGTTTGGGTAAACGGAAGATCGTCTCGGCTGAACTTGAGCAGTTGAGAGAAAGTACAAATGGATTTTTAGGAAACATCTTTTGAAACTAATTGATCACCATAAATGAATATCTAACATCACAGACGTGCCTGAGAGAGGCTCAGATAGCTGTTCAAGCACGTTGATTGCTTCACTTAGAAAACATTGCGCCGGATACCCAGTACCTCTTAAACTTTAATTTCTAGCCAGGAGTGTGACGGCAGATTCATTTTGCTTATGTTTTCTATATTTCTCGCCCTTTATTTCCCGACGCCCCCCTCTCTCTCTCTGTGCCCTTTTCACAGTGAAGAGGCTCTTTGGGCCAGAGTGTCAATTAATGGACCTCCTTGTCTATGTTAATGAGTTGTAACATGCGTGTGTGGAAAAGGCCAAGTGAGTTTTCAGTCTGTCACAGTCCCGCGTCACACCAAGATACTTCTGGAAAGTGGGAGTGTTTGTTTACCCACGGCCTCTTGTCTTGCCTTCCGCCCCGCCAGTGGAAACGGCAATATCATATAGTTAATGCCACCTTATGAGACTTTCACAGCTTTTTGAATGTTAAGCACTTTCTTATTGAATTGGATGTTTGCTAATAAATCACATGGTGCCGGGGGTTGGCATGATTCACACTCTGCTTCTCTCGGGGTAATTCTACCATGCAGTGCTCAGGGGAAGCAAATTTGCATCTCTTCCATGACTAATTTAGCTGTTTGCTCTCACCGAGCTGGTGTACACATCATATATTTCTCTACCCATTTTCCTTTCCCCTTTCCCCCTGTTTCCTTTTCTTTTTCTCTTCACCCCTCTCATTATGCGTCCCTTTTGAGAGCCGCTCAATGGCTTATTTTTCAGTCATCTGTAACATCTAGCGATTCAGAGAGAAAATACTTTTTCTGTTGGATTTAGCTTTCTCCATGGCGCCCAGGAAACTGTGATGAGGTGTTGGAGGTGTTGACAGAGATCAGGCTTCGAACGTTACCGAGAGAGAAGTCACTAAGTGGCAGCTATTAGGGGATGCATGCAGTATTTAAAGATGCGATCCATCTATCCACCCATCTCTGCCTATCATTATCCAGGGTCAGGGCTGGAGCGTATCCCAGGGGACACTGGATGATAAGCCGAGTACACCCTGTACTAAAGATACTATCCACGATCCAAATACAAACAAATTGGTTTGCCTCTGTCTGCACTGGGCCAGAACTTGCTGTCACTCTAAAATTGGTTTTCAGGTGCATTATTGTAAGGATAAAAAAAACTAAAAAATAATATCTTTGCTCACTTTAAATGACAAAAATATGATTATATGATATACAGTATATGTAATTATTATTATTTTTTTTACAGTTTAAAGTTGATGCTGTTTTTATAACATTGCTATAGTTTTATTTACATTGTTTTCTATTTCAGGACACAAAATGACTCATTGACACTCACTCACTCAGCCTTACTATTTTTAAATGAAATGCCCTAGGGTTGATTACATTTAATTTAAATTTCTTAGTTTAAAGAATATCTGAGTTGACTTAAAATTTTAAGATCACTAAACTCGCAAACGCCAAGCTGAGCTAACATGTGTCCCATCAAAGTCAGCTCATCTTTTAATCATAAAAGGTCTATCAGTGCGTAAAGAGTGTATTTACGTCAGCCTTAATCATTTTTTTTTTTTTCATATTTAGAATCTTATTTGCTATGTGCGGTTGTATCTTGATTTTATGATCTATAATAACAAACACACTGTTCAGAAACCTGAACATGTCCATGTTCTGAAATGAGTTTATTTGATTTGACTCGGGGTGGAAGTTCAGTTTTCCATCTCCGTTACAATCGGGCAACGTTGTAAAATATGTGTGTTGTAACTGACGTGTTTGTCTCAAGTCGGTGACGTATAAAGCAGAGGGCCACTGGCTGTAAAAAGTAGTCAAATAAGAATGTCATCACGTCCAATTTTCTATGAATTCTTCACCGTGAGAGCCTTGTTATTTTTATTACAAGTGCTTTTTCCATCACACGCTTTATGGCAGAATTTGTTTACTTGTAGGAGGTGAGTTGTTTGCAGAGTAAACCAGCTTTGGCCCCGCTCTGGGATTGGGAACCTGCTGCCTATAAAGTGGTAATGGAAATGGTATAGTTTGACTCCAAGGGCCAAATGTGTCATTGGAAGAGCCCCACAGGTGGCACGTCACATTTCTCAAAATCATATGATGTTTACATGTGCAACACAGACAGGACACCTGAGTTTACATAAAGATTGCATGTTAACATACGCAAAAGTTGAAACAGAAATATGTTATTTTCTATGATTTAAATACGGACAACCCATCAGAAAGCAGAGAGAATTTTCTGCAGCTGAGGTATAAATTACATTTCAAAGTCAGTGCATTGGTTTTCCTCACAGTTGATCATATAAACACCATAAAACACCCATGTGTATTGTTCCACGTTGACAGAGACAAAACAAATAGAAGAATGCAGGACCTCTATGACTCCTCACTGGTGCTGAGCTGTGTGCCAAAGTGATCCATAATCTGATGACATGTTTACTACCTTTCATTATAAAGAAAAAAAGTCAGTGAGAGGAAAAATGCATCCCCCCCCAGACGATGCGCCAAGATACAGATCCGCCTCTCCTCGGGACACACACATTGTCACTTCAGTACGTGACCTCTGACCGCGGAGAATTATTAGTCCCACATGCTCTGTTTACGTGGGACGCTCACTGAACTGCACATGTATATCAGTGCAGTAAGAAAACGTGTGTGCGTGAGCGATAGTGTCAGCTCTGGTGGTGGGCTAAAGGGATTGTCAATGTGTATCAACTTTTCTCTGTGGACAAAAGCTCATCCATGTTAATCACAGTTTTGGCCCCTTGCCCATTAATGACAAGTCAGGTGAGAGGAGATGTCAACACTGGGCCCCTTAATGGCCAGATGCTGCCATCCCTTCCCGCCAATCACCCACCAATCCATCGGCTATAATGGGTGCTCATCTCAGTCTTCACTGGCCGCCCAGAAATTGGAGTCATGATTATGAATTTATATGAGTGTTTAAGAGTTTCGCATTGCCCAAAAGCTACTGTTTCAGGTGGAGAATGGATTTATTAGGCCGATGCTTCCTCTCTGGTGATTTGTGAACGAGTGGGAGCTGCTGGGAACAGGACTGAAGTGGGAGATTAAAAGTTGTCCTTAAAACTTGTCTTATTCCTGTCTAAGAGGAATAACAAGGAATCTCTGCCCATTGAGTCAATTTTATCTCATCTTGTGCAGCTTTTGCATTGCAGGTGTAAAGTTTCATTTCTACATTTGAGGCGCGGAATAATGTAAACAATATCTCTGACAGATGTCAAACAAACTAAAACAGGACACACAGGCGTATACCGCCTGATTTATTGAGTAATAGAGACTGTTTTACTGTCCGGCAACCACAAAGGGAGTTATTACCATCATTCGTCAATCGAGACCACCAAATGGAGGCTTTCATCTCATTGTTTCTCTTTGATGTTAAAGTTGAGGCAGATAACATCTGCTCCAGGTTCCATATTGTCCCTGTCCTCCCCCTCCTTCGCTGTCATTTACCGCTCTGCCCGCCCTCCGAAACCACCTTTTAACCCCCACGGCTTCGCGCAAGATTGGTGCTCTCGTTTACAGGGCCGATGCTGTAACACTTGGATTAGAGAGGTTACGGTTTGAGCTATGATTTAATTTTGATTGAATTGAGAAAATAAATTCTCATTCGATGCTCTACTGCGTGAAACGCGCACAGGCAGACGTCGTGCATGTGAGAGATAAGAGACAGAGACTGGAACTAAAAAACCCCCATCAACATTAAAGACCATTGATTGCTCACATAAAAGAACATTGTGTTTTTAATAAGAAAGGGTCTAATTAAAATAAAACTGCCGGATGGGTGTCTAACTTTAATGTACATGTCCTGAACTTAAACATTAACAGTTCACACAGTTAAACACAGTTAAATGAATAAGATATCAATTATAATAACAAATGCTTCACATAAAATGCAGAAAAAAAATCAAGAATTAAACAAATGAAAAAAATCAATTATTAACACGGTAAAAGTAAAAGCCAGAGGAACAAAAAAAAAAAAATCAAATAGTAAGCCAATTATCTTCAAACAATTCAACCTCCCGCTCATCGTAGAGCTCTACTTTACTTTTGACTCGTCATGGACAAAGCCAAGTTTTCCTAAACCCTTAAAACCTATTACCCTGGTGCCCTTCATGCCCTCGGGACCCAGTCCCTCTTTAAGGAGCCTTGAGACTGTTTTTCACTATTAATTCTTTTGACACAAGTGTATGAGGTCTTTCGTTTCATTTTCAACTATTTCCTGGTATGAACTGAAAAAAATAATAAAAAAACAAGCAAAAAAAACAGTTAAGATTAACTTAAAAACAGATAAAACCAATAGGTAATTAAAGGATAAAAAAAAAAAAAGGGTATGAAAAGAAAAGCAGGTTTAAGAAAGTAAAAGCATTAACAACAAACAGATATAACCAAAATTTGTTTATTATACAAGGGTGCTAAAACATAAGCGCCATAAGCAAAGGAAATATAGCAACACAGCAGTCTGAATCGAGAAAACATGCCGGTTAACTCTGAGCATTTGTTATTTTCTATACCTACGTTATTACTCTTCTGTATCTGGCTCAGGACGTTTTCCATCTCAGGAAGTGTGGGGCCATGGGGAATTCCTTATCGCCCGAGTTGATGTAGCCGTCCGACAACTTCATGTTGTTATTGCTCCAATTTTTAATGCATGCCATTTCAACAACAGTAATAATCTCAAACAGACCGACATTCGTCACTGAACTCTATTGGGATTTACACTGAATACATAATGCAGTTGATTTTATTGTAGGTTACTCCTGAAACATATATTGGTAAGAAAGCGCTTCACACAAAACAAGCAATAGAAGAATATCTTTTTATTAAACAAATCTGGAACCCACAGATGTAGACAAATCAGATCAAATTCGATTTAATCATGTAAGTGATGTTGATGTGGGTACACATGGGTGTGGTGTTTAGATACGCCGTTTCAACCCAGGCAATAAGCTGGGCTCCTCGAAATCTGCTGAGACACAAACTCAAGGTAAAACACTCAAAAACACAAAAAACACTAGTACTTACTTCAGTTATTGGATAGACGCAAGTAAAATTCTCGTCATTTGATCTGTGCAATGAATAACACATATGATGTAAGATCATTTGGCTACTCAGTAAAATATGTATCTGGAAAGTTTACACAGCATGACGCGTGCATGACGTGGGACGGAAACCTGCACGTTTTCTGTTCTGTTGGTGGTGTGCACCGTGTGAGCTGAGAAATGTAGTTTACTGCGTTGTTTCACACGAAACTTTCTAGACTCAAGAAAGAATGTGATTAGATTTAATTCGACAGACAGCATGTGTTTACTGCAGGACACATTTCAAATGTTCAAAAAAGTGTCTCTTGCTATAACCACCATGTCTTTTGATCAAAGTAAGGCTCCGTTTGGAACACCAGAGGAAGAAGGGCTTTGAGGATGAAAATTCTGAACAAAAATCAGCTTTTCTTTGAGGAGAATGTGCATGTTGTGGGAAAAGGACATTGAAACATGTGGTTTTGTTTAGAATAATCGGAGATGGATAGCTTTATTGCTATTCATCTGAAACAATACAGCAGAAAATGACATACACGAAAAGTGGCAGATTGGATGCCAGGAATTTTTTTAATGCTGATTTCCTGAACGTGGGATCTAAGAGCATTTAAAGCCTTTATTGTCATAACTTCAATACAGACTCTTCTGTTGAGCCACAGTTTTCCTCTTTAACCACCAAATTCTCACAAGGTGGTGGAAATTCCTGATGCGGAGCACAGGTAACGACATAAATCTGAAGAAATTAGCCTAGACTGAACAGTTTCAAGAATCAATGAAGAAATATCTTTTTGATTAAAAAAAAATCCCAAAACAAAACAAAACTCTGAATAAATGAAATAAAATCTAACTGGCCAGCAGAGATGTGTTCTCCATCTTATGATGACACTGGTCTCCCTTGACTCCAGAGCTACATCCTGCAAACAGAAAATTGGTGCAGTGGAGTGCAAAAAGCTAGTGTTTTCATTGAGATATACAATAGAACATTAAAGCCTCTGAGCCCAGACAAGGGCGATCCTATGCTGCCCATGTGTGCGTGTATAAATTCGTTTGTCATCAGAAGCACACGTTTCATGTGTCATGGGATAAACAGTAAAGAAATACTGTACATAATATTCAAAACCATCCATCCATAGCGTTTTCTCTTGATTGCATCAATAAAGATGGCGGCATGAAATTCCTTTACTCCTATTTAGAAAGAGAGTGAAAGAGTGGGAGTGAAAAACAGATAAAACCACACCGGAGAAAAATACTGCCCTTCACCTGAGTGTTTCACATTCTGCAGATACAGACATTAAAACTGAGGGCATGGAAACGATATCCTGATATTAATTTAACCCACGCGCAACCACTGAGATATTCTTTTAAATATGCATCCATATCCCAGAGTAGTGAAGATGGTAAACATCTGGACATTGTGATATTGTCACTTACAGACTCTGGAGGATTCACTTTGCAGAGACACCGAGGGAAGTTTGTTAATCAAAAGCCATTTAATCAGACAAAGGTCGACACCGGGAGATCAGACCAACGGGCAAAGGTACAAATCTTGGAGAAAGGCAAACTCAAAAAACTAACAAAAAAAAACAGGATCATGCCAAAGGAAAGTTACGAGAGATACAACGCTTCACTCTTCTTTGCCTCACCATCATGTTCAGCTTTCAGTCTGCAGCAAACACGATCCCCACAGGGACTATTGTGACTCCCTTGACCTCCCCTGGAATCCACCCTTATCCCTGCTGGACATAACATCGAGTGTTTTTTTTTCATGTTATTATTATGCAGGCATCTAACAGGTGAATAAAATAACTCATAGGCATCTGTGTCCATCAAACAATCAGCTAATTTTAGTCGTGACGTCTGTGATGATGTCACACAGTTGCTTGGATGATCAAACAAACAAACAAACAAAGTATATTATTTATTTTGAGATCATCTTAGGCCAGACAATACAATAATGAGTGAAAATTTAACTCTCCTCCTCTAAAATACAGAAAGGATGAATAAATAGCAAATACCAATGAAAAATCTTGCCATTCCTGGGCACCATGAAGACACAATAACCCAAGATTCGGAGAAAAGCATGAAATGAAAGATTTACTAGAAGAGTAGCCTGATCGTTGATCCTGTGCACGGCAGCTTTGCAGGGAGGGACTTGAGTAGAGTGAGAGTGCAGCTTATTAAAGTCTGCAGCCAGAGTCTTCTCTCCTATCAAACTTACCGACCGCAGCTTGAAATATTGGTTTATCGGCCCAGAATGACCATATCAGCATAACGTTGGGTTAACTGGGTACTTGATGTTTGGTTAAATTTAGGCACAAAAATCACATGTTGTGTGACATTTGGTTTCAAACTGAAATCGAACTCGTGAAAGTGGGTGAATGTGTGTGACCCTCCACCACTTTTTGCACTTTCTCACATTGCAAAGTATGTCGTGTTATGTCATCTGTTCAACTCGTCAGAAACGGACAGCTTCGTGTTGCAGGTACATTAAGCGTCTGGGTGAGACATAAGAGGCCATTAAAATGTTGGGAACTGGCTGTCACACCCAAAGTGATAGTGATAATCCTTTTATTTTTTTGTCCTTTTGCCTCCCAGTAACATTATTAGAAAAATAGATACGCTTGATCGAAGAACCAGAAAGCTGATATCTAAACCACAATATCTTGCAATGGAGACTGTTGTTTTAACTTTTACCTCAGAGGAGGAAGTCTGGTATTTTCATGACTTGTTTCTTGGTGTTCGTTGCTGCGTTTGACAATCTAATCATATACCTGGTAATAAGAACAATGCACCTTTCCCATAAAAATGCAGAGCTTTGACCTTTATTCCTGCATTTAAGGTTTTTACCCTAACAGTAGTTTTAAGAATATACTTATAACATGTAAATTTTACAGGGAGTCTTAATGAAAAGGAAAACAAAAAAATGTAGATGTTTATGTGTATCATGAGATGTTTCTGCAACCACACTTTTTACTATAATTTCAGACCCAAAGCCCTGTTTGAAAAGCATTTACGGTTGTAATTAATGTTTGGATTGTTGCACATACAGCAATAAATTCCTTTTAGATTTAGTTTAGCGTTGGCTTTCCTCCATTTTGGGTAAAAAAAAAAGAAGAAAATAGCTGTCTAAGGTAGCAGACTTTCAGCTTTTAATCATCACCTTGGACTTTTGAAAGCAGACACAACCTGCTTAGAATGAAACAGCTCAAAGGGCTCACAATAATTCTCTCTTGTAATCATTATTCCAGCCACCTTCTTTTCATTTCCACCAACTTTATTAAAGCAGCAAAGAGCAGTGGCTGCCAGAAATATTATTCCACGGGTCTATTTGCATAAAAAGAGCAATGATGTGGTTTTCTTACATTATGTGTCTCAGTAGAGCTCTGAGTGTGTTTCTGAGGTAAAAAGTGGAGGTACATCTATGGACACAGGTGTCAAACAGAGCTTGAGTGTTTTGCAGAATCACAGCGTCACTGTTGGATAGTGAGTAACTGCGAGGTAGTTAGCTGTTTAATATTCATTCCCTTCCCTTTATAAAATCATCATGAGATGTCAGTACATAAAGAAAATGTGTAGTTTATATTACAAGTTCTCTCCTGTTGTCTGCTCTGCTGTGCTTGGTCAGATGAATCTCTGTTTCCTGTCTCTAGAAGTGTGGGAGGAGTGAGAGTGTGTGGAACAATGCTTACATTTCTGTGCAGGAGGTCCTTGCTTGCATATTGTGAGGTAAAAATCTTAAAAAACAGCAACATCTGGGAAACTCAGAATAGAGATTTGATGTCTTTGCACCCAAAAAATGTATATGTTGCTGGTGACATGTTATATATTTTTGATGTAAATACTTTTAACTGTTTCTTTTTTTTCAGTCTGCTCACGTAACCTGGATGCAGGATTCCCTTGAACCCCTCTGACATAACTGTTGACAAATTCATGTTCAATCATCACAAATGATCAGCAAGAACAAAAACAAGCTAAGATCTGCATGATATATAAAATAAACTGCTCTGTCACAATAAGGTTGTCTGATAAGAACTTAACAAGATGTCTTTTGGTTTTGTTAAGATTATTAAAGTTATGCCCTGTGAGAGTAACAGACCCAAAGAGTTACAATCCGAATTTACCTCTGCAGTGGTGGCTATTTATAAATTAAATCACGCCTTGTACATCATTAATTTTCTTTGTCTTCAGGGTCTTTCAATGTCTCTTATACAACATGACAGACTTAACTCCTCCTCTAAGAAACAAACAGGTCATAGCAGTACTACAAAAGAAAAATCAAACAAAAAGGAGGAAGAGAAAAAACAAAACTGTTGTAACTGAACTATCATTGCAGAACTTAAGGGACTTTTTTAAGAGCCAAAAAAAAAAAAATTTGAAATCAGCTGGTAATAAATGTGACACAATATGTCAACTGTAAATGCCTGATTGATACTATGGAATATGTGGTATTTGTGTTTATTTAGTATGGAAGCATAAGCGGGATGAAATCCTCAGGAACTGTTTCTGAAATGTGGCAAAAAAAATGAAAAGATGTCCGTGTGTGTACAGACCTAGACTAGGAAAATGTCACTATTCGCACCGCTGATTTCTTTTGACACTCGACAAGTTAGGCGCCTCCTTCTTCTTCTGCCTTTCTGTACCGCGCACGTTTCTCTTTCCTTGAACTTTTCAAATGCTGAGTAGAAAAACGGTGTCTCAAAAGGTCCCCTAACAACTGTGGAGTTGTCAGTCAACGGCTCCGTTTGCCCGCCTTCAGCAACAGCAGTTTTAAAAACTAAAATTGGGAATCCTCTCTCCTCTCGCCAGATTCATTTTCACTTTTCTCTCATGGAACATCTACAAATAGTTCGGGGAGAGGATAAAGGCATGCATACAGGGTGATGAATGGTTTAATTTAGATTCAGATGGCATAAAGTGGGCTAATCGGAATAGCTGACAAAAGCTCTATGACGGAGAAGCGATAACCTGCAGGCTGCTTCCTTGCTGCAGAAAATGCGGATGGAGTGCTGGGCTGGTTTATGGGTCTAATTGCGTGACTCGGTTTGAGGAGTGATGAGAGACTGACATGTGGGGATAAAAAATTCCTCCTTAATGAGTGTTAACTTTACCAGAAAAGCCCGGACTCACAGCTTTGAACTTTACAAATCTGTTTTGAATGATAAACTGCTTTCTTCATTCCTTTTGTTTTCACCCTTCCTTTCAGGTTTGCCTCTATCTGTCACATGTTTTATCTTCTTTGCTTTTGTCTGTTCTCTTTTAATCTGCTTTGCAACCCATATTAGTTCATCTTGCTTCATCTCTACAGTGTTTTCCTCTAATCTTATCTCTTTGCATCTCTATGACCTGTCCTTCTGTCCTTATCTCGTGTGTGTTCATTTCTTGTCCTTGTTTGTGACTCCTTTCGTGGACATGTGAATCTCATGTTGTCTAACATGAGTGTTCATTCAGGGTCATAAAAAAAAAATCTGCCAAAATGCTACTGTGAGCACCAGTAATTATTTGTTATATGTGGTATTGTGGAAAGCCAGTGTTTCAAGGAATCCAAGAAACTTTATTATCCCCACGGGGCAATTTACTGACAATTTACGTTATAGATGACCATCCAGTCAAACAACAACATATACAGCATACAGCAATGAATAAATTAATTTGAAAGGCCAATGACAGAATGTTAAGATCCTGATTAGTAGCCTGCTAAACCCAAAGATAGACTAGTTGTATATGACAGTTTTGTAACAAAACATGGCTTCACAATTCGGACTCAAAGGACAACCAATAGCTGTAATCATCTATCTGCAGGTCAGATGTGCTGATGTTCATATATTATTGCATTTCTGTTTTATCATTATGAGCTCCAGTTGTTTTCTAGGTTTTTAAAAGAGCAACTTTTATAACACACTAACACAACTTGCCCAAAAGTAATTTATCTGAAACTGCAGGCGTTTCAGGAGCGTGTCAATGCACACAATTCTAGCATCCTAAATAACAAAACATATGGATGCAGGCCATACACTTCTGGTAGGTTTGGACCTAGGTTAGACCTGGCATGATGTGGGAATATTTAGCACAGCATTAAGATTAAAAGTGGTTGCACAAAGGATTTTTTGACAATGATGTAGCAGAACGGCCATGGATGATATAAATACTTCTTGTTCCAACCGGTTTGTTGCCTCTGTCAACACAACAGCGACTGGAATGGAGTTTGTTTAGTTAAGTTTTCATATAAAAAATTTTTTATTTTGTTTTGTTTCTTTCCTGTAGTGAACAGTGAACAAAACTTTTGCAGTGTATTCTACAACCCTGCAATATCAGAAAACGTTGGGACTATTGCTGAAAACAAGCAATATTTAAATTAAAATTCAGAAAGGTCCAGATCGAAACAAATTCCTCAAACGAAGGTCCGGAAAAGGACGTCAAGAAATGAGATTTTGGTGTCATGAATATTGTCAGAGCAAATAACATGGTTTCATGATTATCAATACTGTAGAAGGATAAAGATATACAACTAGCACTTCTTTTTTAAATGAAATGATGTAGTGCATCTTTCACATAACATTTTTTTTTTTGGTCCTGCAAGTAAAACAGATAAGCCTAACTTTTTATATTGAACTTTTTTCAACATATACACTAACATTGACTGTAGCTGCCTTTTGAAACCAAATAAAATAATAAAGTATCATTTTAGTACAACTAAATTATGTGTTTTCATCATCAACTATATCCACTTAGTTTTTATAGTGTAACATAGGGCTATTTAATAATAATGTATAATGTTCAATGGGATGAGAGAAAGAGAAAGAAAGATGGTTTGGGGGTGCCAGTATGTCACTCTCGCCTTCGGACCTGGTCCGAAACTGAAACTATACTGTTTTGGGGCCAGTGTAACTTGGCTAGTTACTTTTTTTTCTTTTTGCCTTGATTTGGACATAAACAGACAGATGATTATGTTGAAGCAACATGTTTGACATGTTGGAACAAGCGCACCACACGGACACAAACAAACAAACACACAAACGCGCTTCACACGAATAGATTTCCTGACAGTGCACCCACAAACAGTGAGATGTGTGTTATGGAACTTTGAGGCTATGCAACCGACATCTCTACTTTCCTTCTGACGTTTCTCTGACTCACTCTTTACAGTCTGTTCGTCCTCCTGCCGTCTCTCCCTTGTATGCGGTTCATTCAGCTAGAAGTCGCAGCGTGCTTCAGAATGTACAGATTAGATTGGCTAAAAGGCATCAATTGTGATTATTTACAAACCATGCAATTGGTCTGTGAGCTTCCTGTGCCACTAAACCAACAGTGTAAAGGCTAGGAAAGGTTGAAACAGAAATATTCCATCAAAATGTGACAGTTATCATTGATTTAATCACTTTATCACTTTTTTCAGTTTAACAATGATACAAATGAATGGTTGCCATAGTCCTATGCTGATCGGGTTGCACTGGTATCCTAGTGGTTACATTTTGGGGAAATACTATATATACTGTAGAAAACAAATGTAAGTCTATAATGCCGCCAGAAGTGATGGAAACATGACAACCAAAGAGTCTTCTCTTGTGAAAAGGTTGCAAAATTTGCTTGCTGTTTGCTCATTTTGCTGGACTAGAGATTCCAGAACAGGAAAATTTGCTCAGGGCAAACACTCATAATGAGGGAGGCTAACAGTTGGTCTCATCGAAAGAGAAAGAAGACACGGTACAGAGTAATTAGTCGTGGGCAAAATTTGCTGTTCACTATTAAAATAAATATCTAACTAAGCATGTATTGGCAACAACACTAAACTATAAACATGAAACCATCCTTATATTCTAGATGAGAGGCTCAATTAATTTAACTGCCTTTCTCCCTGTTCTCTCTCTCTTTCTTTCTGGCCTGAAACCAATAAGTCTGTAGGCCTCGTCAGCTAAATACCCAACCACCCTGCATCATGATCAGGTAATAGCCTACTATACTTGCCGTGCCATTACAATGCACCATACTTACTGGAGATGAACGCACATACTTTCACCTCAACGTTTTTTTTCAATTTGTCTCTTGTCTTGTGCCAAAAAATATAAGTCTTGTACAAACTGTAGCTATTTCCTGCGCGCTACAACAGAAGTCAGGGATCACCAGTCTTAATTGGGTTCATCATCCTGGAACCGTAATGTCTAAGACAGTAGCTGCTGAAGTCTTTATTAATGGATCAGAATGGTGGATGGTGAACAATTTTCTGCTAGCATGGCCAAAATAAATAAAGATTTATTTCAACTTGAATTTTCACCCTTCCTTTCAGGTTTGCCTCTATCTGTCACATGTTTTATCTTCTTTACTTTTGTCTGTTCTCTTTTAATCTGCGTTGCAACCCATATTAGTTCATCTTGCTTCATCTCTACAGCGTTTTTCTCCAGTCTTATCTCTTCGCATCTCTATGACCTGTCCTTCTTTTGAAAACACCTGAAATATTAAAGGACCATGTCCACCCAACAAAAACTGTATAAAGAAAGTGTATCTCTTTTTATTTTTAGAGCATGTTGTCACCCTCAAAAACAGAAACACAGATTGTCAGTGTGAGTCCAGACATGTGTAACGGTTGTATGGCAATCGGGGATGAAGCGAAGTTGTTGAATTTACTTGTATTTATTCCTTGGAAAAATAAAACAAACCATTGCCTTCAGGCTGTGGTGTACATGTATACAGCATCTGCACAAGGAAAATATAAAGAATTGCTTTGCATTACATGGGCAAGATAAGAAGTCCAGTTGCTTCCTACTAAACACTCCGAGATTACATAGGCTACGTTACTACTTCAATATCCCATTACATCACACTCTCACACGCCAGACAGACACGTGGAACGACAGCTAATTAGCGTTTGGGAATACTCGCTTAACATTCTCTGTCGTCTCGTACACATGCCGAAGCTAAACTGAGATTATGCATACGCACATTATAGACGCTGAGTAATCTTACTTTCAATGCATGTTTAACTAAACAGTTCAATCCATGCATGCTAGATCAACAATACATTAAAAGCGTGGACGTTGGTAGCGGAGTTTATGGCTAGTCATGTTAACATCAGTATGCAGAAACTCGGTCAAAAGGAAAACGTTAACACACTTCCTGTCTGAACGGTAAAAATGCACCCAGATCATTACAATGCATGAGAAATAATATAATACATGGGATGTGTCGAAGTTATCAACTTAAAAATCATTTTGCTATGCTCAGAAAACTAATATATAGAGTGCAGTGCTTATTACAGTGTACCTACCGAATCCAAAGCATACCGCTTCTCTGATCGGGTAGGACACGCAGCAGATCTGCAGTCCACCATATGGCCAAAGATGGCTCCCAATCACATTTATAAAACAAGACTGCTTTATTTGGGTGAAAAGCACACATATCAGTAGACTACATTTTCAACTCTGTTACACATGTACTACCGTTTTTATTTACTGTCCAGGAAATCTGTCATTTTCATTTTTTTCTTCTCTTGTTTTGCCACCCTCAGAGCCCTCAAGAAGAAGACCAAGCCCTTGAACCTTAAGATCCACAGCAGCGTGGGCAGCTGTGAGAATCTGCCTACGCAGCGCTCCCCCCTCCACACCGAACGATCCCTGCGATCCTTCTTCTTCCCGTCATTCATACCCTCCACTCCTCCTGTCCATGCTGAAACACCCTCTGCAAGTAAGAAAGTGCTCTTTTGCAATCAACTCATGCTCTAGCTTTTAGGATTTCTGGGGGTTAGGTTAATTGGTCACTCTAAATTGCTCGTAGGTGTGAATGTGAGTGTGGATGGTTGTTTGTCTCTATATGTCAGCCCTGCGATGAACTGACGACTTGTCCAGGGTGTCTCCCGCCTTCGCCCGAAGATGCTGAGATAGGCTCCAGCCCTCCCCCGCGACCCCTAACAGGATAAGCGGTAGAAAATGGATGGATGGATGGATGGATGGAGTTCTTATATTTCAAAACATTATCTCTTCCATTTCCTAATCGTTTCTGATATCTGCTTTTTTTTCTCGGGCAATGTCATGTTTCTGGGATGCCGTTCCGTCCACTGCTAAGTCGAAAAGTCTACCGCACACTGCGTTTAAAAGCTGCACCATAAACCCTCTGCCATGATATATTACTGAAGGGCACCACAAAGAAAAATCAGCCCTTTCGCTGATGATCATTCTTTCCGCCTTCATTTGTAAAGTTAAAAATATACTGAAATACAGCTCGGTTGCAAAGTGCATAAAAGAGAGCAATCAGCCTGTGCCACAGTGACGCAGGTGTTGTGGTGCTGCACATTGGCAGCTTATTGGCTTTTGTATTATGGACTGCAGAAGACATTAAACTGAGAGAATGGGGAGTTTTTGAGGCTGTGTCAAGGAAAGGACTGATGAATTGATGTCACTTTGTGTTGTGAAGAGGTGTAGACCTCGGTTGAATGGCATTCCGGGAGCTGCGGTGCATAATTGTTGGTACAAGCATGTCACTGAATAATCACAATACAGCCTGAGCAAAATTTAGGTTCAGGTTACTGCAACCGCACCCTTCATTTGGCTTTCAGTACATGAGTCATCATCGATCTTGACACACACTTGACACAACACAAACAATTTCTGTGGTAAAAGTTTTCAGGTCTCAACCCTCCCAACGAAACTGAACAACAAAATAAATAAAAAGTATGTAAAATACATTATATAAACAAAATCTCTATCAATTGTGCAATATTGCTAAGATATCGGCAGACAGAGATACATACATTTACAGATCACAGCAGTTGTGTTATTGCCAATTTTTATGAAATGCTGTGATACGAGTTTTTGTTTGTTTGTGTGTTTAGAAGAAGAACTAAAACATTATTGATATAGCAGTTTTCACAGACAGTGTTTACAAAGTATTGTACAAGAGCTCCCAACAATGGGGTTGTGTAAAAAAAACATGAAAAATAAAATTAAATGAACAAGAGGCATATCAATAGATGTGGATAGAATTATCCACGCCAATCATGGAACAAAAACTAGCACACACATCAATATGGAACAGATATAGAATTAAAAACAGCAACAATCCAGCAGACCCGGTGCAATCCTACACCTCAAATGCTTTTTCAAACAGAAAATGTATGTCTTAACTTGTCCTATAAAAGATTCCACAGTTTAGCAAACGCTAAAGAAGCTGGCAGGGCTTTTCCCACAGCATGATGCATATATGCTGCCTTAACAATGACTGAATTCTTTAATTCCATGTCAGTGTTTTTATCGGCCACCATATAAAAGACAGACAATAAAAGAATTTGAAAACTTGGACCATTGTTGACATATATGTATTTAGTAGTAAACTCTCACATGCTAATAGGTTCAGGAGAGGAATAAAAAGTTTGTAATATTTGGCCCAAATAGTAATAATTTGTTCAAAACAACCAAAATTTTAGTTTTTTCCAAACAACTTTTTAACAAATTGTATGTTTGGTTTTTTTTTTTCTTTTTTAACAAAATGATTGACAGCAGATCATTCATTGACCTCCTGATTGGGGTTTAATGTTTAACTAAATATGAACGTTAAATGAATGAAGGCATGAAATTTGGTCACCAAGCTGTAAATAATCTCTCATGTGTCCACCTGTACGTGTGGTATGTGGGAGTGCACACTGACAACCCACTGAGCCACAGAGTCCAAGTTAATTCCGGAAAGATTACATTTCCTCTGACTCCTAAAATCTCACAATCTACGTAAGAAGTGCCTGTTTTATCCTGCTGCACTAGAAAGCATTATTAGACAGAGTGGGCATCATGGCATGGTTTGGATACTTGCTTGTATACCTGAAATCCAAGATAAGCCTTCTCTTATGGACAGCTCTGGTGGTTGGATGTGTCCTACTCCTCCATACGCTCCTTCAGGCTGTCTGGGAGGAGATGCTGGGCATGCTCACTCAGAAATATCATCTTCTGACCTTATTATGATCTGTACACGCAGGCATGTTTGACAGCCTCCTTAAATACATAAGAACCTTTTCAGGATGCTGGTTAAATGCTGATGGCAACACGCAAACTACTTGTTCAGAAGAATATATGTATATATTTTCCAATTTTAGTTTGCTTAATTATGAGTACCATATTTAATAATGTAAGTGACAAAATAATACCCCCTCAGTATATGAAACAATTTTTATTGTAAAACTCCTCAGCTACTCTGCAAAGTCTCTTGATCTCATCTTAAAAATGGCATAAAAAGTGTGTATTTGTGTGGTATCACTTGGACAAGTGCGTGTGCAGCCGGTAAGCTGGGCTAAATGTCTTTCCTGTTTGTTTGACATGACCGTGACACTTCCATCTCATACGTCAGCGCCCTCCGGCCAAAAGCATTATCATTCATGTTAAGGCGAGACTGGCTGAGGTGCTCTGCTCAGGATGAGTCAGTGCCCAGTCTGGACTGAAACATCAGGGTCGTTCTATGAGTATACGTGCCTTTCCATCTGGAGACACAGTCTGCGATATAGGCAAATCACATAAAAGACTGACAGAAGTCTATGTTTGCTTTAGAGGTTTTTGACACATTGTTGGTTTCTGGAGAGGAGATTTGCTACACTTACTGTGTGCTAGAGTTGTTCCGATTCTGATATCAGTGTCGGAAATACTTCCAATATCGCCGAAAATGGCGGCATTGAAATCAGCAAGTACTGCATCTATGGACTGTCAGATACCAGTAAACTCTTTTTGCTGGTTAGTGACGGCCAGCATCCAGCCAACTAGAACTCCTGAACAATCAATTCTTCTTCACCACTCTAAAAGCTGACACCGGAAGCTGCCCTGTGCCACCAGTAACAACTACTGTATTAGAGAGCCGAAGAAGAACTGATGCGCAACATGTTTTTGGACGTATTTCACTCTCAATAATACCTCCAGTGAAAGATAACAAAATTGATGATAAAGATGACCTTATTGTCGAGCTCATTGTCCTGGATGATCAGTCCATCGGTCGTCAGAAATGTGGCATTTTACCACTTCATTGAGCATTTGGAGCCACGCTAATGTTTGCCACGTCACAAATACATCTGTTCTCCCAAAACTTTACAACACAGTAAGGGAACCAGTGTAATGCAGGCCGAAAGACATGCAGGCAGTCAGCTTTACTACTCACATTTGGAGCTCCAAAGTGTGCTCCGTGTCTTTGCTGAGTTTAACTGCACACTGGGAGGACACATTGTCGCTGTAAACATTAAGTTTCGTGGGTCACATACTGGCACGTTAACAGCCCAAAAAATAGAGGAGATGCTGATAAAGTTGAACATCCCAAAGTCCCACAGTCACGTTGTTTATTGCAACATTGCAAACAACGTGAAAAAAAGAAAAAAACATGGAGGAGATATATAATACTGGTATCTGATCTGGTATCAAAGCCCAGGTATCAGAATCGGTATTGAGACTGAAAAAATTGGTATCGGAACATCTCTACCGATGTTGTCCATTTAAAGTTGATTTAGTGTGTTTCAAGTGCAAATGGACATGTTCCTCCTGCCAGTATTTTCAAATAGGACAGTTGGCGCCACAGTCAGAAATTCTGTGTTAATAAAGTTTTCAAAGCTAGCAGCCTAGCTAGTGGCCAAAGTAAACAACAAAAAGGTGTAATAGTTCCTTAGACGTTGCCCTGTGCAATTAATATTTCAAATTAAACCAAAATAGTTTGTCAAAAGCTGTTTAATGACAAAGAAAAGAGACCTTAATCTTAACAAACTGAAACCACCAAATGTTTGATATTTCCATTGAACATAACCAAAATGATTAATCCGTTATTGGAATTGCTGTTATTTGCCTTGTCTGCTTGTTTATTGATTGAGGGAACAAAATTCTTCTGACCTGGACACTTGAGAAACAGCAAAATGATAATGTAAAGCTCCTTGATGGAAATTTTTTAGTGAAGCTTGACTTCCATGGCATGCCTGAACTACGTGGATCCTTTGTGTTTTTTTCTTCTTCAGTATAGAGAAAGATATCACAAAATATCTTTGATTATTTCCTTTTTTGTATTTATATTGAGCATCACCAAATAGCCTTTAATGTGACGTGTCATTATTTTGGGAGGAACATAGATATTTTCACAGCTGCCTAATGGCTAAAATAGCAGGTTAAACACTGTTTTTCCTGTGAAATTGTATTTAGACATTTTATTGAATTCTATTGATTACCCTTGTGTTTAACCGTGATTTCATGTCAAGTATCATGAAAATGGCCCATTGTGAATGTATCATGACATAAGTTCACCTGTCAGTCCCACCCCTACCATTAGCATCGCCACTGTAATGTTCAAAGTCTATAACATGGAGATGGCTGTTGCAGCGATAAGCGCCATCATGTTCACTTTCATGCACTGTTAATTTTGATGTTCTCAGCAGACGTTTCCGAGATTATTTCAATTTTTGCAAGCAAGTCCCAATGTTTTTTGTTTTGTTTTGTTTTGTTTCTTTTACCCTCATGGTCATGTTGAATAATACGTGTTCAGTATTCATTGTATTTGCTCTTGCTTCAGGTGTTATGAAAAATCGTTGTTTGTACCAATGTGAAAGATTATGGCGGCCACATAGGAGAACACGTTCCACACACAGCTCACCTGCAGTGCCCCAGGCTGTTTGAGCTTGCCTGGTGTCCATTTAGAACAGCTTTTCGGCCAAGACCAACACGCACCTGGTGCCAAACTGTTTTTTGTTTTTATGAGTCCTTCTGAGGATAATTTCAGACCAGTTAATTGGGATGATGAATATGGAAAAGGCCGATTTTCTGTCAGCAGTTAAGGCCTGGGCTAGGCTTTGGGTTGGGGCAAATTTCCAGAAAGTAATTGTGAATCAATGTAATATCCCCTAATGAGTCCACGCAGAATGAATGTATGGGAGTGTGTGCATGTCTGTATACAATAATTGGTTTAAATGTTTTTCATATAATTAGTTTATATGTCACTGTCATTTTCAGCATATTTTAATGACATCATCCGGCACCCTAATGGCACATACCCTTTGCAGTCGCTTCACAGATCTCCTAGCAACCAAATAAAAATGAATTTAAAACTGGTCGAAAGGAAATAGCCACGAGGAGAATAATTGAGGTTGACGTTAGTTCACTATTTCAGAAAAGAAGTAGAGTTTATGATAATGTTGTCATGCACTCGCATAGTTTTATGAGAAGATGGATGCTGACATGATGACTTATGCTCGAACAGCCAAGCATATCCAGCTTGTTCATACTTTGGACCAGTAGACACAACAGAATGGATAAATCTCATCTTTTAACCATCATTTGTCTTGACTTCCTCTAACCACACACCTTTTTTGATCTGTTGACACCAAGCTTTTAGACAGCATATTTAAAAAGCACATCAAAATGTTTCAGTGTCAACAAGACCGAGCACAGATACGGCAAATTCTCACTAAATAGTGTAAAAAAATTGTATATAAAGGCAAAAATTGTTCAAGGCTGCGGCAATGCAGATTGGAAATCAGGCATTGTGCTGCTGTGTAAATCAGAGACATAACTTAGGGGGTTTAGTGTTATTTTTGATCCAGACAGTTAAGCGGATGGATCCTCCCGTATTTCCCTTCTTTTTTTATCCTCTATCTTTTATCATCTTCCCCCTTCTCCTCAAAATGCCGATCCTGACTCACCGCTGCACAGCAACTATAATTATGATCTGTTGTTCATATTTAATTCGGTGGTGTGAATGAATAAGATTCAAGATAATTTAATAATACAACACAAGATTGTGTAACAGAAATAAGCTAAATTAGAAAAAAAAGAAAAGCATATGGAAGCTATGATAACTTTTCAACTATTCTGCTAATCATAAATTGCCCTGCAACAGGATGTTTTTACATACATAATGTGATATATTATCTGTTTTTCTCAGTGTTTTGTTTTGAGTCTTCTCTGTAAACAAAGACAGGTTATCTAATTATAAGTCTAGATCTTGTGGGGTTTTTTTTTTTAAATGTTTTTCAAGTGGGACTTTATAGACTCTCTTTCTGTTGCAGAGCTCTCAAATGAAGCACTCGTCTCACTCTAATTATCAAACCCTGCAAAGGTGGTCACAAACAGCCATCAATAAAGAAGTGGATTGGTCAATAGTTACACTGCTGGTTCCTAGGAAGGTAGCACAGTTGTCATAAGTCAACACTGTGCTGCTACTGCATTTTTATTGAGATGCAATAAAAATGCATCATTTGCTTTAACACCCAACCACACAGTAGAGCAGTGTAACAGAGCAACAGATGTTAGTAACTAAACCAGTTGTGTTAAGCTGGTTTTGTGCTTTGGGCTACAAGAAAGCACTTTGTGGCCATGTCACATTGAATTTGAATATGCATGTTCAAGGCACCCATCTTCCTTTACTTTCTTGTAACAACTTCAGCGACTTCGGCAGTGTCCAAACAGCGCTAGTTAGACCAGCGACTGCTCCGCTCAGCTACACTCGGCAAGCAGCAGGGCTCTCACCCGGATGGCGCCTTCATAGTAGCAAGGCATTTTAACCAAGTCAGCCTACGAACTGTGCTCCACAGATTGTGCCAGCATGTGCAGTATTCGACCAGAGGCTCCAACAGTCTGGACCAGATGTACACCAAGGCGAACGACTCATACAGAGCATTCCCCAAACCCCCTCTTGGACAATCTGACCACCTTTCACTGTTTATGGCACCAGCATACATGCTCCTCATCCATAAATCAAGACCAGCCACACAGACAATAAAAACCTGTCCAGGGGAGGCTACAGGACAACTCCAGGACTGTTTTGATCGAACACGCTGGGGACTGTTTGCAGATGCAGCTACCCATGGCACTGAATGGGCCTGGAGGAATACACAGCTACTGTACTGTTCTACATCAACAGCTGTGTAGAAAATGTTGCAGTGACTAAGCAAACAAAGAGATATGCAAACCGGAAACAGTGGACGAACAATGAGGTTGAAAAACCTTCAAATCTGGCAACACTACAACACAGTGTTGCCAGACACAATCTGAAGAAAGGCATAAAAAAGGCTAAAAACTCCTACAGACAACGGGTTGAGGTCCACTTCATGAGCCCCGACACCAGGAGCATGTGGCAAAGGCATCAGAGCTTTCACTAATCACCAGGGGCTCCCTTTTCTCCCCCTACTCTGACGTCAAACTAATCAATAAGTTCAACAACTTATTTGCTCGGTTTAACAACAAAGGCAGAGGAACCGGGACCACAATACCACTCACAGTGGAGAAACAGCTTCTGACACTGAGCACAGTCTGTCTCTGGCAATAGTCCCAAAATGCCTGAAGTCTTCCATCACCATGCCGGAAGAGTTTCCACAGAAGCCAGACATCACCTCCCTGAATGGCTATCGGCCAGTGGCCCTCACTCCAACGGTGATGAGGTGTTTTGAGAGATTGGTCCTCTCACACATTAAAGAATCCATCCCACACATCCTTTTCCATCACCCTGAGCACAGGAACACCAAAGGGTGTGTGCTCAGTCCCGTCCTGTACTCCCTATTCATCCATGACTGTGTCCATGCATTTGACACCAACACCATAGTGAAATTTGCAGATGACACAACCGAACACGACCGACAGTTACCTGGTGGACTGGTGCTCAGTGAACAACCTCTCTCTGGATGCTGGAAAGACCAAGGAGCTTGTCATCAGCTTCAGGAGATCCTAGGTTGAGGACTTCACCCTGGTCTTCATCAGCGGTTAGAGAGTGGAAAAAGTGTCACACATCTCCAAGGACCACACCATGAAAACACACACCAGTGTACAGGTGAAAAAGGCACGCAACGGTTGTTTTTCCTGAGGACAATGAAGAAGGCTGGACTCAAGACATATTAGTAACCTTCTACCACTGCTGCATAGAGAGCATTTTAACATACTGCATCTCAATGTGGTAGGATAATCGGGGCTCAACTCCCCACGTTGGAGGAGATCTACACCACGAGGTGCCTCAGGAAAGAAAAAAGTATCTGCGAGGACCCAACACATCCATGCCATTGCCTGTTTGAACTGCTGCCACCAGGCAGAAGTTATAAAGCCCTCCACAGCCACACAACCAGACCGAAGAACAGTCTCTAGCCCAGAGCGGTGGCTGCTCTAAATCAGGCCAAGAAACTCTGACACATAACCACACCAACAGTTTACAATGTAACCATGCTGCTATGTAAATAACAGATTTATATTTATGCTGGATGACAATTTGCACAATACTGCACATAACATCTGTATATACAATGGTTATATTATGTCCTCATTCAGATATATATTTATGTTATATTCATATTCATATCCTCATCTCATAACACTGTATTAAATATCTGTATATCTGTATATTCTCTCTATAGTCATGTCAGATCCATATTTATACTATTATTTATACTCCATACACTTGAGTCATACTGTGCAATTATTACTTTGCTATTACTTTAGTTCCTCTCCAACTTAGATTTAGATTATATTCTGTTCCACTGTTTTTATATTCTTTTATGCTGTTTTTTATTTTGAACATTTCATTCATTAGCAAAATTCATTGCATGGTACAGCGTGTGTTCTGCGAGAAAATAAAGAGTATTCTTTTCTATTCTATTCTATTTGTCAGCATCACCGAATCATCTTTACAGTCCACATTTGGGGTCCTTATCTAACCCTTTGCAATATCACACGATAAAGCACGAGTCACAGGTGGCAGCCGAGCTCTCAAGAGAAAAAAAACTTGTATTTTACTGAAGCCATTAGCTATTCCTTATCAGGGATGAACTCTTTTAGGTTACATCACATGAAATCCTTCAGCAGCAGCCGACTGCCTCCACCACAGAAAACGTGATCTACTTGTCAGTGGGTTTACTTGTTTGTGCGCTCCCAGCTGTTTGCGTTCTCCAAATGAAAAAGTCCGTACGAGCCATATGGCGTCCAGGCGTCATCTGTTCTCCCGTCTGTCTCGCTGGCACACTTCAGGCCACGCAGTCTTAAAAGCCGCACACTATCCATAATGCTGCACGGAGATACATTCATCCGAGATGATTGCTATTTTTCTAGCAATGTGTTGTGATTGCTTTTGTCACATTATCATAGGGGTTTTGTTGGTGCATGTGGGTTATCTGTAAATGTGTGCATGCACACGCGTGTTTACGTGTGCTACTGTAGCTTGTCAAAGATGACAGCACAATGCTCTACAAAAAGCCTGATTGGCGTGTAGCTGTTGCCATAGCAACTGAGCAATCTGGCTTTGTCTCCTGTTCATCTGGGGATTTTTTTTTTTTTTTTACACACTCGAATCAGGGAAGAAAAAAAACAAAAACAAAACAAAACTCTTGTCTTTTCCCACCCTTTCTCTTAGTTGTCTTCTCTCTGCCACTCCAAACTAGTGCTTGTTCAGCTGTGCACTTTTACCTTGTGGAAAATCTCATTGAAATGTGGGGATGAGAAAAGACTGGGAATACAGGGAGAAGCAGCCTGTGACATATTGTTCATATAACACTCATGTGCTATATAATGCAGCGCACTGTGCAGCAACCGCCCACTCATTTTTTACAGTCCCGGTGACTTCTTCTGCTCTGCAGAGTCCACTGTATATACCATAATGTCTGACTCATATCTACTTAAACAGGCTTCTCTGGGGCATGTTGTTTTGGATTGAATTCGATTCACATTCACATATCCATCTATTATTTCTTTATAATGCTGTGCCATTTACATCATTTATTACATTCAACCTTTTGATGAGTGCTTTTATCCCAAAACAAAGCGCTATTCTGAGCACTGAGCTGATCTTGATTAGTCTAATAATGACATGAATAGGTGCAGGATGAGAATAATTGCAATTTTTGTGACTTTATTTCCCCACGTTGTTATACGTTTATGTTGCATCGTGTTTCAGTTGTGACCCACTCCACTTTTCTCCTTTTGAGCCACAGTAAATTTTTTACCTCCATGGGAATAGCAGTGTTTATCGCTCAGTCAATCACATGGAGAGGCATTTGCTATTCCAAAGTCAAATATACAATATTTGGCTCGAGTTAGGCTTCTAGACTCAAGTTGTCTCTTTCTCTCTGAACACATTAATGCTCTCGTCCCACTCTGTTTTAACCTACACACAGACAGAACCATACATTTATTCATCTTTCACTGTAGTTACAGTTCTATATGTAAATATATGTACTTTGTTAAACTGTTTATTTATTTAATTATTTATTTTTTTTGTACAACGTGAGAATCAGCCACAAGTAGAATTCATACTCCGAACAAAATGGGGGTAGCAGATCACCAGAAAGTTTGGGTGGTCCTACTGCACAAAACAAGCAAAGCAAAGCATTGTCTATTTTCTGTTTTTGCCATAAAAAAAACTGTTTACTTACCAGCGCAGAAAAAAAACATTGCAAGTTCAACAAGAACCATCACACCTCGTTCAGTAAAGATGTCTCCAGTGGAAGGAACTGTGCTGGTGCTGACGCATGCTTTATTTCTATTTCCGTACATTTTTTATTTGCCTCAAAATGTGGTTTCTTATTGTGAATGAGTGGTCCTTGCTGTGGTGATAATGGCTGGGGGGGCTGTTTTTTTTCTTTTTTGTA
>KV751322.1:2387326-2411192 GCA_001698575.1 Mola mola | reverse complement strand
GGCTGCTTCAGCTTTTAGTTGCATTAGTGTTTCGTTCCCTCACTAACTGTGCTTAAATGGCCTAATTCAGGGCAGTACTTCCAACATGACAATGCATGCAAGTAGGTAAGTACTTTATTGTCCTCATTGGGAAGCCATTATTCATTGAGTAAAACATGTCAAGTTGTTGGCGTGATAGTTGGAGCAGAAAAGCAGGATAAAGACATAAGACTATAAATGTAGCAGATTACAGATGGCTACAAAAAGACAAATTCAGTATTCCCATTGTAAGTACATGCATCAGTGAACGACATTACACAAAGGCCCTGCATGTGGTACAATAAAGATACACAATAAGCTCTGGTTAAAAGAAATTAAAAGGAGATAACAGGATTTTGCATATTGTAGTATACAGGTGTATCAGCCACAACATTAAAATCATTGACAAGTGTGAGAATAACTCATCATCTCAGTATAATGCAATGTGCTGGGAAACTGTGGGACACATTTATGTTTCTTAGATAGGTCCCACCTAGCAGATGCAGTGCAACCCCTCATGCTCTCTTCATTTCCAATGATGGGACCCCCCTCCAGTGGGAAAATGTGCCCCACCAGACCACAAATACCATTCAGGAGTGCCAAAGAGCTGAAGGTTTTGACTTGGCCTCCAAATTCCCTATATCCCAATACAATCGAGGATTCATGGGATGTGAACAGACCCATGAGCAGAACTGAGGCCCCAACTCCCACAAGGGCATCCTTAGAGGTCCGCGGTCCATGTCCTGACTGGACGGAGCTATTTTGCTGTCATGATAGGGACCAATATGGGGCAGGTGATTTTGATGTTCTGGCTTGTCAGTGTATGATCAAGGCAAAACTGTGTGTGTGTGTGTTCATACACACAGTTTTGCCTTCTCATCCCCATGGCCTCTTGTGAGCCATGCGACTGGCCAATGGAGGAGGGAAAAGGAAGGCCTCAGCTTAATTACCTTAAGACAATTCAGTAAAGATGGAGGAGGACATTGTTGTCTGGCGCCTTGAGGTTTCTTGGCTTGTCTGTCACATATACATGCCTGCACACACACACACACACACACACAAGTTTTGCCTGCACATATAAACTAAACACCATATTTGTTTTGGCATGTTGGGTGAGACCTCGGTTTTCTGAATGTGTCCTCTTTCCCCTTATTATTTTCACCATTAGGAACTAGCAATTTTTTTGCACCATTTTGTGTCTTTTCTGCATCAATTCATAGTGGAAGATTTTGTAAAGTGAATTGAAAAAAATCAAGTATAATGCATCAGGCAGGCAGTTTCGTACAACAAAAATCTGACAATATTATGCTGCACTTATGTTTTTATTGGGGGGAACAAATGAATGGCTTATGGATATTGAGGAGGACCTTTCCCGTCCTTTCCCCCTAAAGGCCAATGTGTTAATGTTTTAATTTACTGTTATGGAAAAACAGATTAAAAATGTCTACAGTTTATTTGCCATATATACTGTATATATATTTTTTATTTTGCTGTTTTTTGAAGGATTAATAATTGCAACATAATGACGTTGAAGTTTTAATCCTCAAGATTTCAGCCCTGGTTGATTTGGTGACACCATAATATATAAGCCTGTGGAAAACTATCAGAGGACAGAAAACAGAGACAGATAAACAAACTTGCTTTTTTTTAATTAGTCAGTGATTGAAGCCATGATGTGATTTTATCTTGGGTGTGCCATAGTTTTTTTTAGATTAAAGTAAAACACAATAAAGGTCACCTTGTTGAAATGTTGATGGTGCTTCCTACCGCCCTTCATTTTTACAGCCCACTCAAACTCCTCTTTTTTGTGCGTTAAGCTTCTTGTAAAGTTTAAAAATGAATCGCTGGTGGAAAAATCATGTAGAAATTCAAGTTTGTTTGGATGCGATTTTGATGAACAGTCGTCCCTGTTCACTTTGATGACAAACTAATTTCCTGGGAGTGCGTTGCAGAAATATTCACTTTGTGTTTTGTCATTTGGATGCCTCCAATATAGAACGAAGAGGCTGTTGTGTTTCCATTAGTAAATAGCCTTCAACTCTGACGTGTAAACAGAGTTAAGTGTTAACAGTGAGGCTGGCATCATTGACATACAATTGCACTGGCCCTAATGTTGGAACTGCTATTCTCTGTATCCCTTTTGTAACGCAGGCAGCCATCCAGAAAATTTATGGTGTCCTCACCCTCTGCCAACAGATTACACACAGAGTCAGGCATAACGCACTAAAATAAAGCATTAAACTGAGTTTAACAATAGAATGCAAAACCGGCTTGGCTTGAATAAAACTGCCATATGTGTCCCTACAAGTTTGTTTGTAATGAGTACTTGATGGAAATCGACACTCCCTCCATTGTAGGAGGGATGGTATGAGCATTAAAGGCTGTCACGGAAGACAGACAATGACATCAACAGCAAGCGCACGGGATGAAATATGGCCCTGACCACACAGCTGACAGGCCCAATCATCTGCCAGTCGCCAGCAAGGCCGACAAGAAGCAGATGATGTCAGTTCCCCCTCTGTATTGAGTTATCAGGTTGATTGAGTGTAATTGAGCGATGCATCGGAGTGCGGAGAGAAGACACTGAGCCTCTGGAGAGACTGGAGGAAGAGAAGGGCAGGGGATGGGTGTTTCAGGATAAGGGAAATGCTGTCCAACAGCAGGGCCATGAGATTAGCAGTCAACAACCTGCATCCTCGTAATCAATTAGTATTGATTGAGCCCCTCAAAGAGGACATTTTTTAATCACACAAAGACTCTTTATCACTCTTCTGTTTTCCATTCTGCTGTTGATGTCCTGACAGTTGTTTTCAATCCAACACCAAGCAATATTGAAATTAAAGAAAGAAAAAGAAAGAGACATCAACAGATTATGTGAACAATGGGCAATGGTTTGTGCTCCAAGAACAAGAGGAACAGGTTTGAGTCCAAATAGGCACTCAGTTCATTGATTTGTTTTTAAGGCAAACTCAGACATGGCACGCTAGGGTCAAATTAGGGACAAAACATAACTAGATAAATAAAACAAAGTAATTATGTTATTACACTTATGTAAATCTAAGCTCAAAAACACTAGGACAAGTGAGTAGAAACTCTCAAGAAACACAACCGAATGAAAGTGCACAATGCAGCTACACAACCTGGCAAACACAGGGGACAAGGAAGGCAAGATAAAAGAGAATGAAACGGCCAAAATAAACAAGTTAACCGTCATAACACAAGTCACAACTCATTCAATTATGGCAAAAACCTAGAAATATGACAGAATATATCTAATATCCAGAGCATCAAGCTGCCAGGCCCCATTAATACTACAGTCACAGGCACGTTAAAAAAAGATTGATCATAATTGCCAACTTTAGAGCGTGACTGGAATATTTGCCAGCCTGGGAACTTGAAAAGTTCAAGTAAATGCAAGCATTTTCGAGAGTTTTCTTTGGGGAACATTTGTATTTGAAAATCTCTGAACACAAAAACCTAAATATGTAAATAGCCTAAAACATTCTCAATTTCACGGCAGATTGAGTGACCCTCTTTTGCAGAGATTAATCTCACAGTGGCCCACACTTCTATTTTCACGGCATTAGAAATTGGACCTAGTGAGGAGAAAACCTCGAGGTCTGTCCTGTGATTGTGAACATTTTTCACGATGGCTATTTTGTTATTCAGTATTCTCTGTGCATGTCCACCACATCCACGGCGTGTAAGTTGCACTGTCACCTGCTTCCAAGAAGTGGCAGGTAATGTTCATTGTAAGCGCTAATGGACCGAATGGATGGTTTTTGTTATGGAAACCTTTTGAATCGAGAGTGCCTCACAATGGAATAAAGGTAGCAGCACCAGCAGCAAAGTAGCCTCATCAAATGAGACAACTCAATCTAAACATGCAAAAAATTCAACCACGGTTTCAAACAGGACCTTGAAATTGTGATTCTGTTTCCAGCCCACAGGAGTTCTATCTATTTATCTATTATTTATTATTTCAAGTTTTTAGGAGGAATAAACCCCTTGAGGTATATCATCTTGTTTTCAAAGGGGTCTTCAAACACAAAAACACAAACAAATACAGTCAACAGAGTAACCAATAATCTAGACCATCTAAGACCATATATAATAACAAAAAAACCCCCCAACAAAAACAATTAACATAGCAACAAAGGCTTTTCCATCACTATCTATTTATTTATACTATCTGGCTTAATAGCTTTCAGTCCAGCTATTTATCTAATTAGGACACAACATCTCATTTACAGTGATGAGTCGACAATGAGTCATGAACGTGTGCGTTCTATACAAACAGGTGATTATGTCCGCCAGAATATCAGTTCAGTGCTACAAAATCAGATGAACTGCCAACATGAACATCATATTAACATCCTGTCTCTTACTCTACAGACACTCTCTCAGTGCCTCGCTGGTCCCCACAGATTCCCCGAAGAGATCTGGGAAACTCAATAAAACACAGGTAGGCTTGAAGGTAAATGTGTGGGGGAGTGTGTGTGTTTGCCTATCAGCACAATACGCTGACCCGTGATAGAATGCCAGTCCAATTAGACAAAGGGCTATTGCATAACTCATCTCAAAACTCTCTCTCTCTCTCTCTCTCTCACCTTGCTTGACTTTCAGTGCTAATGATCTAAAAAGTAGAACAATACGGCTGTGGGATCGCAGCAACCTCCAGAATGTGGGTGTTTCGCCTGCTGAAAGAGTCAGCGAGGTGGAGAGAGGCTCTAATCCTTGTCACAGGCAGCCGAGCTGAGTGCAGTTGTCATTGACAGTGCTGTTATTCAAAGATTAAGGCTGGTTGTAAAAGAAATGCCATTATTCCATCCATCAGGGGGTATCCTGATGTGCCAACCGGCACATTTTTCACGTGTGCTCTTGATCCCGTTGTTTGCCTGTTAAGATGAGTGCTTTTGCTTAGAAGCTACAGAATTCAGCACTTTGGCTTCTTTATGAAAAATCTCTCCTTAACGTCACGTCAGCGTTTATGTTTGACAGTGACGGCAAGGAATCTTTAAGAGAATCTGTCAGAGCGTTAGATTTAATGGTGCCTTTCAACTGAAGCGAAAGACAGCCTAAATAAAAAGAACTGGACTTTATCAAACTACATTAGTCACCTTCCATTAACCAGCGAGTGCCACTTCTGGCACCGTCTGTGCAGAGAATTGGTTGTGACTGTGGAGCGCACTGTGATCAGTGGGATCAGAGGAGGCTGTGTTGGACCTTTTAGGGGTGGCACGGCTCCCATCGCTCGCACTGATGGCGGTGTTGAAGGACACTGTGTGGCCTCTGGTCTGCGCTGCCGAGCTACTGCATAACACGTTCATTCACACTGGGGTTAGTGAAAGATGAAAATGAAATGGGTGCAAATTAAATCAGCAGGCGGAGGAGGTTAGGGAGGTAAACACTTTTCAAAGCTGTCACTTTTCCAGGCATCTATTATCCTCCCAGAGCTTTCTGCGAGGGCATGTGAGGCCCCTCTTTGGCCCTTCTTTCTGAAATTGACTAAATGTCTTAAACATTCAAGAGGGAATGAGAGAACGTTATGAAATCTGAAAGGTCAGCAGTATTGTTCTCATGGTAATCCAACCTCTTACACTCCATACGCACAGATGTGCAACAAGCTGGCAGTGATGTCACGGCTATTTCAAATGTACAAGCTCAAACTCTCTCCTTTTGCCTGCAGGTTTTCTACAAAATATTGGATGTCCCAGACATGCATAGTGTGTGGAAAGGGGATGTTGTTTGGACTGAAATGTAAAAACTGCAAGTAGGTATCAATTTTTGCCCCCATTGCCGTGTCTGATTACAACACATTTAATGACATCCCTGTCATTATTTTATGTAGTATTTGTGTCATCTTGCTTGTAATTTGTTTGTGTTTCTTCCCCCCCCCTTTTTTTTTTAATTGTTTTCCTGTATAACATTAACCTTGCTATAATCTCACTTTCCAAAAAAATCAACAATTAGCTTTTCTTGTCTGTTACCCTTCATGTTAATCTTCCCTGTTTGTATAAATAAACTGACTGCTGACCTTCTGCGTATACTCAGGCTAAAGTGCCACAACAAATGCACCAAAGAAGCCCCACCTTGCCATTTACTGATAATACAGCGAGGCGGACGAGAATCCCTCAAAGGTATGTTTTTTAATGTAACATTTGAGTTTTCATTAGCCAGGAGTCGTATTGAATGTATGCTGGGTACTTCAGTCTGCTTGGTGGAAAACTAGATATTTTGTCTTGGCACTTACACAGAATGACTGCTGTTTCTGAAATAATCTGGATTTGGATTATTTTGGACTATTGTGAGCAATCAGCGCGTCTAATGTTACGCCAGCTGTTACTGAGCGATTGTAAATGATTGCTTGTTAAAACACTTCTTTTTCCCCCTGAAAAAATGTTTGTGTTTAACACAGCAGAAGATGTAATATGTGTTTGTGGAGGTTTTTGAGCACTTTTGATAGAAAACAATGTAGAGTTTAGCAAAGGAATGAACAAATTGAGACAAGTCATTAATTATATCCCTGAAAATCTGGGATATTATGGGATTAGTGATGTTGCGTATGCCACAGCAGCCAAACATCCTTTGTGCCATTAAGACAGGCGACTCGGGCCTGGAATTTCACTTTTTTGCACACTAGTAAATATCCCTGAGACCTGGGGCTCATTAGAGACTTAAACTTTTTTTTTGTCTAAAATAAATAAATAATATTTTCAGCCATTTTTCCATTACTGAGAGTCCATATCCACACTAGACGAAATGCAAACCAATCAGGAGGTCATATATTTCCATGGTGTCACCTTGACACGTGTCTCCTGCTGTGCTGCTGTCTCTCTTTGTATTATAGGTAGCATTTTCTTGAGCCAAATATATAAAACAGGGTGGACAAGTAAATTTCCAGGACAAGATAATGAGTTTCTAGCTGTGTCGTCAGTAAACCAAAAGTCCCTGCTGAGCAGCCAAAGATAAGATGAATTTGTAGTTAGGAAGAATGTCTCTTCCTCAATTGGCTTTTGAGATTGATTGTCAAGTAACTTGCCTAACACTGGTCATTTCAGGAAACTTTTGAATACCTGCACCACAATAGATTTAACACACTTTATTAGAATGTGTCTGAGTTTTAAGAGCAGCTAGATATTTTTTTTACAATCTTATTTAAGGCCCCATTTATTATTGTGCTGGTGTAGACTGCTGGTGTTATTATGGCACTTAGACTGACAAACGTGACTGAATAATGCACTGAAAAATCTCTTTATGCTATAAGAATTGAAAAATCTTTTGTCCCCCCCCCTCCTTCTCTCCTAAATAAGACAACCAAGGAATGACTCAAGGTAAGGAGCACTAATTGGAGACCTTCTACCCAGCTTTCCTGAGAGAAAATGACACATTACTTAATGACTTTGTTTGCTCAAGGAGAGTTCTTTTTCCTCACCAAATTGTCTGTGTGTGATAACAAATGGATTGTGTTCAAGAAAGGGCAGCTTGTTCATTTTTCATATTAGAAGCAGGGCCTGATAAAGAGTCTTTCTTAATTTGCCTATTGTCTAATTTCAGCCTCCCACAGCGCTTCATTGTTCCTCTGTGCTTTTTTTTTTGTGTTCTGCAGTAGCTCGTCTGGTACGGACCGAATCAGTACCATGCGACATCAACAACCCGCTCAGGTACACAGACCTGCACATCAGCCAGACGCTCCCCAAAACCAACAAAATTAACAAGGTAAGCGTGGACAAGCGTAACAAGCTGTGCATTACAATCTATCTAACCTGTCTCCAGCAGACAATGTTTGAACCGATGAATTTGTGTGTGTGTGTGTGTGTGTGTGTGTTTGTAAACAAAACACACAATTTTCATGTGTAATAGCTTTTTAATTAAATGAAATAAAGGGTAAACAGACCTTCTGGAAATGTCTTTTTATGTCTTGTTGCTGGCCTCTGCAATATTTGAAGTTTAAGGATTTTTAAAAATCTAAGCTTGTTTGTTTTATTGTCCTTGTCTTGGTGATGTTTTGATATTGCCACAGTGTCAGATATCATGCTGAAGTAGGTAAGTACAGAAATATGGTTTATATAATAGTTTGTGCCACCAAGTGTTGCATTTAAATACCCCAAAAAAACCAACCTAAAACTGTTTTTTACTTATATACTTACCTATTATTTTGTCAGTTGGGGTTTATACTGATTAGGGGTTGCAGGATAGTTTATGCATACTTACCTGGAGTGAGAGTCCAAAATTCCACAGGTTTTCTTGGAACTAAAAACATCTTGAATTTGGAAACAGCTCCTGTGTCTTATTTGATAATGGCTGAACCAATTGTTTGAGCCACTTTGAAGGCAGACATTGCTTTCCTTTGGTTTCACTGGCCTACAAAAATCCAATTGTAGAATCTTCCTTGAGGAATATAATCAATTTAATTGTATTTACGCTTTACCAAAGTGTGTTTAATATTTGTCTTTTGGATCTAAATTTCAAATTATGGAATTATTAACTGCCTTTTCACCGCTACGATCACGTGAGAGTTGTCTCCAAAAAAACATTGTGGCCCTCAGATAGCACTGCAGAGAAAACTGACACAGTTCTATCCTAGATGTCACTGCATGGGCTAGTGAACACTTCTAAAAACCACTGTCAGTGAACACAGTTTGTCGCTGCGTCCCAAAATACAAGGTGAAACTATATGACCAAAGATGGACCAAATCCAGAAGCCTTGCTGCTTGATACACTAAGGCAAAGTGAAAAGCTTTTCTGTGGTTGAATGTGTCAAACTTGTTTTGGAAATCATGGACGCTGTGTCCTTGTGGCTAAGAGGAGAGGGACCACCCAGCTCATTATTAGCGCACAATTCAAAATCCAGCATCTGTGATGCATGTGGGAGTGCATAATGAAAGTGCACATGGTGATAGGCTTTGATTAAGACAGTGAGACAATGCCACACTACATTCTATACATATTCAAACAGCACAGCTCCGTAGTAAAAGAGTCCAGGTGCTAAACTGGCCTGTCTGCAGTCTTGACTTCTTACCCACTGAAAACGTTTGGTGTATTAGGAAATGAAAATTACGACAAGGACGACTCAGAACTGTTGAGCAGCTGAAATCCAACATTACTCAAGAATGGCAAAACATTTCATTGTCAGAATTAGCGCAATTGGTCCGCCAAGTTCCCAAATGGTGTTCTTAAAAAAAGGGTTTCAACGGTTTCTATTGACTTTTTGGGAAATCGGTTGCTGGAATTAAATTCTAAATGAGGGAATAATTTTCAAACACATATAAGAGACAATGCCACAGATAAGATAAGATTTTAACTTTATTGATTCCCCTTGGGAAAAATTCTGGTTGACACAGCAGTACAGAAGTGAGTATCAGGGCAGGGTAAAAAGTACCAAAATAAGTCAACACACAGTATAAGAAGGGATAGATAAAAACTAAAATACTAGAAATTAAAAATATACTAAAATATAAGTATTATGTACGATCTGGCCTCTGTGTATAAAGTGTGCAAATTACAATGTTCATTACACATTTGTCTTTGTGTTAAAATGTTGTCTTTGTGTTATTTTCAGTTAAACACAGGGATTTAATGTTTTGCAAATTATTACAATGGGGTGATACAGTAAATTATTTGTTAGTTAATTATGTCAAAATTAGACTAGTTTAGACTAGTCTTGAAGTCTGAGTAGGAGGTTAGTCTGAATCTTACAGTGCAGCACGAAAAGAACAGTTTTCCATTCTCCAAACAAAATATGATTAATCGAGACTTGAATATGACGAAATTATTTATGTAAAGTATCCTTAAATGGTACCATTGTCAGGAGTTTTAGAAATTCACAACTGTAGCCCCGCACAGTGATAATATACAGTAACTTTGCTCATAGTGTAAATGGAGCAAATCGCTCACTGTGATGTGACTGCCAAGTCTGAGGACTCTGCAAATTGACTTTTATATTAAAATGAATGAAAACTTAGACCTAAATGTAGAAATTTGCAGAATGATCAATTATAAAGAATAAAAATCTAGGCTCAGAATTGTGTGATTAACTCACTTTGTTAAGTTTATCTAAAGCATCCGTCTTCTCTTCTCAGGATCACATCCCAGTGCCGTACCAGCCAGACTCCAGCAGTAATCCCTCATCCACCACCTCCTCCACTCCATCCTCCCCAGCTCCTCCTCTGCCCAGCAGTGCCACACCCCCCTCACCACTACATCCATCGCCACAGTCAGCGCGGCAACAGAAACAGTTCAACTTGACAGGTACCATAGTATGCCATATTATATCCTCAATTTACCCTGGTTCAACCAATAAAGCCAGCAAGGGATAATCAGCTAGCTGTGTTTACACAGAAAAAAGCTAATTTTGCCTTGACATTTTTAGTAAGTTTTACATTTATTATTCAGTTTTTACCATTGGATCGCTTGTGTTTCCTTGTGTTCACTAAACCATAAGAATACCGTACATTAACTCACCAGATGTTATTGTCCAGTTTTTTTTTTTTATTTCCTGTCTCTTCCCTGTAGCTTACTTTCATGGGATACAATGGCTGTTCAATTAAGAAAACAACTCCCATGATCCCATGATACTTTTGAATGGGATTGGCAGAAAATAGACACTATGCGTTCAAAGTTCTCAAACAACGTAAATGAATACTTGAGAAAAACGTTTGTGTCATAAAGAAAACCTGTCTTTAGTTAATGTGTCTATAAACTCATGTCTGAACTCAATTTTTCCTTTTCTCTGCTCCCACAGCCTCCAGTTATTTCAAATACAAACAACAGTTCATTTTTCCCGGTGAGCATACCTCATAATTGATCTTTACACATGTCCCACTGCAACCAGCGCACAAAAGTAAGGAGCGGAAGGACTCTTTTATGGTTTGGGGGGATATTAATCTCCACACCATGGCACCTTACACCCACTGTCTTCATTGGTTGTCTCAAATGGGCCTCCTAATGATTTGTCAATGACTAGACGCTGTTTCTGCCCACACTGGCACCACACGGCCTTCGCTCAATTGGCAGGTTCTTACAGCCAAGATAATCTGGAGTGGTGTAGAGGAAAGATTGAACTGCTACAAAGGTTTTTGGGCATGCAGAAATAATTTCTGTTTACTGTACTGTGCACATACTGTTTTCTGTGTCTGTACTTCACCTACCTTTATGGGCAGCATAACAGGGTCAAACGCTCCCACTTACCAGTCCAATTCATTTAAAAGCATTATGCTGTAAGAGGAACTAGTCCGTCGAAATAAATGTACTCTAAATGCTGGCTCTTGTTTAGAAAACAAAGAAAACTAAACAAAAGCATTTAGATAATCCTCCCAGGGCCAATTACATTATCCATCCATTTTCAACCGCTTATCCTGTTAGGGGTCGCCGGGGGGGGTGCTGGAGCCTATCTCAGCATCTTCAGGCGAAGGCGGGGTCACCCTGGACAAGTTACCAATTCATCACAGGGCTGACATGTATAGGCAACCATCCACACTCACACCTATGGGCAGTTTAGAGTAACCAATTAACCTAACCCCTAGTTTGCATGTTTTTGGACTGTGGGAGGAAGCCGGAGTACCCGGAGAGAACCCACGCAGGCACAGGGAGAACATGCAAACTCCACACAGAAAGGCCCTGACCTGGGAATCAAACCCAGAACCTTCTTGCTGTGAGGCAGCAGTGCTAACCACTGCACCACTGTGCCGCTCCAATTACATTATGATAATGTATATATGATAATATGATAATGTTTCACATGGGGCTCAAGCGTGTAAATTCGGGGTAGAGATTAGTTATATCTTGCAGAAGTTCTCAGTCCATTACATAGAAAACAGATCAACTGGCTTAGACCATTGACCAATTACAGGTCTCCAGTCATCCTGAATTGCTGGTCTTCAGAGTAAATCCATGTAAACATCCACGCAGGATCAACACAGAAAACAAAAGTCCATATTTTTTTTGTGAGGCATCAGTGCCAGCTGCTAATGTACTGTTCCACAGGGGGAATGGGTTTTTACATGTGTTGCTCTCACTTTGTGCCAACAGAGGTGGCAAGTGTCACAGTGCATCGTCTCATGTTGCTCAGAAGTAGATACAAAACAACAGCTGGCCTTACTCTTAACAAAAAGGAATCCTGCAACCTGCAAATTCAACATTTATGCTAACAAGGTGTGGGAGGTTAATCTTGTCTTATACCATTCAACTGCTGTGTTGAGGTCCTTTTTTCGTGATATTGATGTGACCTTTGTGCAAAAGGTCAGGCAAAAGGTTTGCAGTGAAGATGGCTTTGTTCCATGTGTCATCAAAAAACTCTTCATTGTACTCAATTGCCTTAACAATCAAAAAAATCCCTGTTATTCTTTGTGGTAAATCTGTAATCGATGCTGATTCCAACTTGAAGGTGGAGGAGGTGGAGGTACATTTACTCTTGCTGATATCTTCCCCTTCCTCTGTAAAGCTCGGAGATTAATCGTCACAAAGGTTTAATGTGGAACGCAATATTAGTGTGTTTGATCTCTTGTGTCTCCAGATGTTGCTCCAGAGGCTCCTCCGAGCAGAGCGCCGCAGGTCATCCTGCATCCTGTCCTGTCCGAGCCAGGGTGAGTGCAATCGATTAAACAAGTAATTCAATAACACCATATGTCCACAGTACTTTTAAAGAAATTAAGAAAGTGCTCCCGATCCTTATCAGGCTTGTGTCTCCTCTCAGTCATCTCCATGTCTCCCCCTCTGTGGGCGCTGGTCAGAGGCCAGGTCGGGCTCACTGGAGCGCAGATATTTCGGGTGACAATTTCAGTGAGAGGGCCGACATGGCCGACATGACAAAATACACAGAGACAAATGTTCGATTGGCCTTTAGTTTATGCTACAGTTGGAATGCCAACCGGATTTCCACTGGCTCTTTGAGGAAGCCAGCGGTCAGGGGAAAGCAAGCGGAAGAGGTGGAGGAGTGATGAGATGCCTTTTGACCCAGATGTTAATTGGATTAGGATCTCAATCTATCACAAGAAGCGGGGCAAGAGAAGATGTATCTATAGGCTTATGGTCAATTGAGATGAAATATGGGCCGTGCCCATAGATTGTAATGGTTTAATCAATAGCAAATAATGCCACTGCTAATTTTATTTTTGAAATATCAACACGGTCTTGTAAAGGTCCAAGAGAGAGGACCTTTTTAAATTAGGTATAAGGGTGCACATGTTTTTAGTTCATGCAACGTTTCAGTATAAGTTAGAGCTTTGAGATGCAAAATGGAAAGAAGCGTCTTGAAAACAAAAGAGAAAAAAATAAGGCGACAAATAATTGCATGCATACATCCCAGTAGGCTCCACATGCGTTTGAACAGAATGGGACTGTGGGAAGTGGAGAGCTACATTCATTACCATAAGATTATTTGTGAATGTTCAGATTATATTGAGCCACTGAACTGAAAAAATTTACGGCAAGTTTTTTCTCTGTCTGTGACAAACGATTGCAGAACTGTTATTGTTTATGCCCGGGGGCTCGTTTTTTTTTTGCATGTCTGTCTTTATTTTTCATAAAGGAACTATAACAGAAATACCTGGAGGGAATTTGTTCAAATTTGGCACGAATTTCCACCTGGACTCAAAGATTAATGTGTTAGATGGTGATCGAAGCGCGAGGTCTGTCGCCACAACTCAAAAATTTATAATTAGCATAATTTTGACAGATTTCACAGACTAGACTAGACTTAAAGGATAAAGAGATAATAGTTATCCAAAGGAAGTAATCCTTGTTGAATACCTCAGTCTGTAAGGGTTTAAACTGCTGTCCTCTTAATCGTAAGATTGATAATACGCATAATGTAGTTAAACAAATATTTGAGAATAAATCCTGAAAAAAAAAAAGTGCAATTATTAAAAAGGTGAGCAGGGTAGATTTGAAATGTTGCTTAAATTAATGTAAGTCAAGTCTTAGCTGAAATTGAATGGGTATTCAATGTGAGTGTGACTTTCTTTAGTTGGTAGTAAAGATTTTTTGAAGAATATTTTGAAATAAATATATTTTCTTATGAAACCTGTATTCGTCTGATTAATTAATCTATAATATAATAATCTATTCTCCCTCTTTTGCTATATCTTTGTATACTCTGCAGCTTTTTTTTTTTTTTTGCTTTAATGGCCTCATCCCAGGGTTAATGAGGGCCTGTCTCAGACCCCAACACCCGGCAGTTTCCCCTCATTAGAGTAGATATCGAACCACGAGAAGCCTTCCTTGGCGCCACAGGAATCACATATTATTTTCTACAGTGCCTCACCTGTGTTCTTTGCCCAGGATTGCAGGATTGCTTTGTGAACAAATGTTAATATACCACAGAGAGGTTGTGAAAGGTTACACGCTGCTGTTACACAGCCAGTTGTATGGACAGAGGAGGACGAGTTGTAGAGGGGGAAGTGGGTAGATTGGTTTCGCTTTCTTGGCACCCACGGTGTGGGTGACAGCGTACATGCCGGGGTCAGAAATTAATGGGAGCTCGGGGTGGATGTGCACATTATACAGCCAGTGTGAAATAAAAAAAATTAGGGGGAAGAAAATGGCACCAGTAATTATGAGCGCCCTTTGTTACTTTTATTCCTGTCCACATTTTATTAATTTATCTGCCAAATGGCCTGATATGGATGTGCTCTTGCCACCTGTGGACCACCGCACGGCTGTATTAAAGGTTTCGGGTCCAGTAAATCTTCGCAGTGTAATCTCAGCGTCAGTTGGTAGGAGAAACATGTAGAAATGTAACTATCGTCTTATGCACTAGTAATAATTAAGTGCTTGTGATTACTTGAAAACCAATAAAAATTTAAGCGCAAAAGGTTTGCAGTGAAAACGTCTCCTCTCATAGTAATAGAAGACATCTGGGGGTGTGAAGATGGACGTGAGCTAACCCCTTGTCTGCTAATCTCTGCTTGAGGCTAGCGGCTCATACTTCAATTTCTCATAGCACAGCACACCCACATCTGTGACCCATCTGTTGCTCAAGTTGCAGACACCATGTTGTGACACAGGAGAAATATGTGAGGGATAAAAACAAACAAACAAACAAACAAAAGAAAAAAATTAAATGATAATATCTCATTTCCTGCAGCATTGATTTTTATCATACTGAGCCTTTAAAAAAAAAAAAAAAAAAGAAAGTTTCCATTGTTTTCGAATTCCTGCAAGAAAAATATACTGGAACAATCACTTTACCACTGTCAAGCCATTTAATATACAGCGGTTTAAGAAAGAATCAATGATAACTGTACAAGCAGCCAACATACTTAATGAAAATGAAGTTTTACTAAGAAAACAGAATTTACACACAGGGGATTTATAGAAAAGAATCTTTAACTGTACAGGGATAAAGTTTAATGCGTTATGGAGTAAAACTTGTAAAATTAACTTTCACATTATCTATATTTTCATTCTTTTAGGAATGAGGGCAACCCTCTTCTTCAAATCGAAGTCGAACCGACATCAGACGTGAGTCCTCCTTCTGTGACCTTTGTGAAGCTTTGTAAGACACAGCTAAAATCTTACAAAGCTTCACGCTTTGTAAGATTTTAGCTGAGCCCATTTCCACACGTTTTTCTTTGTCTGTAACATCAGTATGAAATTAGCTGTGAACCAAATGAGGACAAACTACAGCTCTCACCATCCCTCATCGCAGTCATTTGCGTTCCTTTCATTTAGCATAATTTAGCTCAACTCGCCGAGGGACCTCGTGGTGAGCGTCAGCAGCAAATGTGAAAAAAACCCCACATGGATCTGCAGAGCTTCAGTGCGGTCTCTGTAATGCATATGTAATGTGTTCATGTAACGGTGATATATTTTGATAAAATGCGATGCATATTGTCTTGAATTATATTCCAGCTTGCAGCATCTGTGAAAAGGTCATTTTCTTGCCTATGGTACACTATATTCAAAATGGAATCAAGCTAAATCAGTCGTTTTTTTCCCCGATTGTTTTCCCTTTCATGGATCCCTATCTTTTAAACAGAAGTCATTATTTCAAAATGCATCCATTTGATAAGTAGAGAGAGACAGGAAAGGCAGAGGAGAAGGGGGGAAGACAGGCAGCAAAGGGCCTGGGCTGCTGTGCTTAGAGTCAATATGTGGTACATGGGAAGCAGGTACTTTAAATGTCATTTAAATGTAGTAAAGTAGAAAAAGGGAAAGGCTCCAAGGCATTAAATTCAGGAGACAAACTATATTGTATATGTATCTTTCTTCTGAAAGTCTTCCTTAGTTTAGAGGAGGTTTTAGCAGATTGCAATCCTCCATCTGAAAGGCAAAATATAAGCAGTTGATATCTTGGTAGGGTATTTTATCACTGCTTCTTTGAAGAGCATCTCAATCTTGCCTTCACACAGAACGAGGAGGGCAATGACGAGGACTCCGGTGACGAGTTTGAGGAAATGAACCTTTCCCTCCTGTCGGCTCGTAACTTCCCGCGTAAAGCCAGCCAGACCAGCATCTTCCTGCAGGAGTGGGACATCCCGTTTGAGCAGCTGGAGATCGGAGAGATGATCGGTAAGGGACGCTTCGGCAAAGTTTTCCACGGGCGCTGGCACGGTGAGGTGGCCATTCGCCTGATCGACATCGAGCGTGACAACGAGGACCAGCTCAAGGCCTTCAAGCGCGAGGTGATGGCCTACCGCAACACCCGTCACGAGAATGTGGTGCTGTTCATGGGGGCCTGCATGAGCCCACCACATCTGGCCATCATCACCAGGTAAGGAGTTAATTGTAAATGTAAATGTCCTCTATTTACATAACGCTTTTCTAGTCATTGTTGACCACTCAAAGCGCTTTTACACTACAGATTTTGCATTCACCCATTCACACACACATTCGTACACTGGTGGCGGTGACGACCTCGCAGGTTGCCACCTGCTCAACATGAGCATTAACCATTCACATATTCATCCACGGATGGCGCAGCATCAGGAGCAATTTGGGGTTCAGTGTCTTGCTCAAGGACACTTCGACATGTTAACTACAGGGACTGGGTTCAAACTAGCTACCTTCCGATCACGACAACCGCTCTACCATCTGAGCCACAGCCACCGTAATATTTAACACGCTTTATTTTCTCAAGTTTGATGTCTGTAAATACTGGCAGTAAAACTATATAAATTAACTAAAACCATTACCAATGTTTTGCATCACATGAAACTTAGTGTATATATACTAACTTGAACATCACTCTCATAGATGTTGCTTATGTGGTATGAAATTGGTACCTAACTTAAGTTTTGAATAATTTGAAGAATCAAAGCATGAGAAAAAATACAGTATAATGAAAAGAAGGTAAATAAAAATAACCACAAAAATAAAACATAAAATTAAAGAGACGTTACAGAAAAGGATTTGGGGCCGGGAATGAGAAAAAAATTATGAGAGCATGAGAAGATTTTTTTTTGTCATAGTGTATTTTGAGACAAAAGACGAAAAGGTGAGAATACTGTTTAAAAACAGTTTCATGAATAAAGTTTCGGACATTATCGCTGTGTGAGCCCCACACCTACAGGATCAAACAACTGTGTCTTGTGATACTACACTACAGTACTCGGAAATGCACGCCTGTGTAACCATGGATAACCCAACATTTGTCCATTTGTCTGCTATTTCACAACAGCTGCACGAATGCCACCTCAAACTTCTTGTACTTTATCTTTCTCAACAGACGTTGCCAAACTGTGCTTTTGAGCTAAAAGAGAGAATTCCTTTGGCACCAGAGCTGATTCTGAAGTACAGTTTCACCACCTCATCTGTGCGGTGCTTTTTCTAGATGCGCTGTTTACAGTCAAAGGGTTGACTTTAAAGTCTCACAATTTTGACTTTATTCAATTAATTGTGTAAATTGAGTTTTGGGGGGTTTTTTGTCAACATTTTGACATTTTCAAAGTGGTAAACCAAAAAAACGTAAAGCTCCTCTGTATAGTGACATACTACAGTATATATTCACAGATGATAGCAGTAATCCTGTGAATTGAAAGCATGTGAAACATGTATGAATATGACAGCGACTTTGATGAATACATTTTCAATGTCAAATGAGCTAAAATTTCCACACTGATATCACAAATTGTATGATAATTAAAATACGTAGTGTTTGGGATCATTAACAAAAAACTTAGCTTCTTCATGGACTTCCTGGTTATGTGTTGACTTCACGGCCATGAAATCTGTGGTTTCCTCTTCTACTCAACAGTGAGAGGTTGGCTCGGTGGTTTGGTAGCTGTTTGACCTCCAGTGCTGCTTCTTGTCTGCTTAGTGACCTCAGTGACGTTTTAGAGCAGCCACACATCTGTGTTTAGAGGGGCTCACAATAAAGCCTGCAGAGGTTATGTCTTGCACTTGTCTTACTACATTGCAAATGACTAGAGTATGAACTTGATTACACACTCTCATTTGGTGGAAACCTTATTTCATGAGTTAGCGTCTGCATTAATTGCAGCAAGTATTTTCTCATTTGTATTAGTAAAGGAGTCTGTGTTCATGTTAAAAATCATCACTACTTAATTAATTAGCTCAGCTAATAATGTCCAAAGGGAAATTGTCCATATATTGACTCAACAGTCAAGACAAATGTCTAACCGCATCTTCTCTTTCCTGTGTTTATTTGACAAAAAAAAGTAATTGCTTTCTTTAAATTCTGTATTACTAAAGAAGGAAAAGAGGATAAAGCTAAATTTTTAATGAAGAATGCACAGATTGGAAAGGCTTTACGAAACAAATGTTTAAGACTGCCCCTGCCTTTGACTGCCCCCCGATCCACATGGCACCGGACCTCTGTGGCTCCTCCTGTGGGTGGTGGGCCCACGTGAGGATGGACCCATGTCTCCTTTTCGGGCTGAGCCCGACCGGACCCAATGGACAAAGGCTCGGCCACCATGTGCTCGCCTGTGGACCCCTTGGCCAGGCCTGGCTCCAGGGCGGGGTCCCGGTATCCCTCCGGGCAGGGTACACAAGTCCTTGTTTGTCACCATCATAGAAGTCTTTTGAACCGCGCTTTGTCTGGCCCCTCACCTAAGACCAATTTGGCTGGGTGACCTTACCAGGGGCAAACAGCCCCCGACAACATGGCTCCTAGGATCATTAGGGCACCTAAACCCCTCCACCACGGTAAGGTGGCGGTTCCTGGAGGGGATATAAGGTGGGTTTTTAATTAAAATAAAGAAACGTTGGAAGTATCTTTTTTATAGATCGCTTCATGTCACAAGCGATGGTGGATTGATTTTGCAGAGCATTCAGAAAATGGGGTCATCTGTAATGTTACCGCTGGGTTTTCATCTTTGTCTCTATCTGTAGTTATAGCATAATTAATGTTTTTAAAGCACATAGATTTTTTTTTTTTTATTTGCGAAATGCTGCAACTGTGTGCGGGTCACATCCTGTTTGTCTAAGGTATAGCAGTCAATGTCATGATACTTCTTGTTGGCGAAACGTTTACGTGAAGATGCGCCCCGAAGTGACACAAAAGCCGTGAAACTGCATTTCGGTGATGAAGAGCTCAAGGGAAGGGAGCTGCTAAAAATGCAGCCGCTGTCAGGTCAGTGTTGCAAATGAATATGCATGAGCGGTTGGCTTCAGGTTCTTTGGTGGTCACCTGCGTGGCACAGTCGGGGTCGAGGGCTTCAGGTGTGACGCAGGGGAGGCTGTAGAGCTGTCTATTAACACGCCGTTGCGATGGCGCCTCTCCAGCAATATGACACCACCTCCACACGCTGCAGCTTCACCCTGGCACTGTGTGGGCCCGAGATTCAGATTAGAAAAATGGCATTTAGACCCAAACAACATCTCAAACTCACTGACTGTCTCATATAGGCAAACGCCAGGGTAGTGAAAAGAGACATGAATACAACAGTATTACAAGTCAGCAATGTGAAAACTGAGCAGAGAAAAGGCATCTTGTGTCACAAGCTATTTAAAAAAAAAAAAAAAAAAAGAATATTTGAAAGTTGGATTTGCTTATAAATTATAACACACAAACAGTCGTTATTCATTACGTTCTTATCTGGTTTAATATCTCAATAAATCAGTAATAAAAAAAGGGAATTGCTAAAATGGTATTTTACAGCTAATTAAATAATAACTAGATAATAACATATAATTATTAGTTTTGGGGCCCTTGTTAACTTGTTTCTTCAATTAAACATTATTCATGTAATCCCATTGTTAAAAGTTGTTACTTAAATATTATTTTAATTTTACCTCAATTACAGTACAACCTAATTATTACATATTTGTTATCAAACTTTATTAACACGTTATTACCATGCTAAAAAGCTGTAAAGTGTTACTGTAGAATAAACCACCAATCATCTAGAGTCAATCTAGTCTTTTTCTTTTTCTATAGCTATCTTTCCATATACAATAGTGCAGGAATAGCAAGAAATTTGATGTAATGCTTCTCTGATCGTTCTTGCCCAACCTTTCAACAATAAATGAGTAAATAATAAGCATGCCTATTGTTAAACAGAAAGAGTAGAATGAAAAAGAAATTCATAATGATAAGTTATTACTGAATAAACAGAAGAATCTAAATCGTGGCGCAGTTACTGTGGGAAAGTAGCTGTTGTGTGAAACCAACAGTAACAGGTTATAAAAGCAGGCTAATGGTGAACATTTAGACTTTGGCAGAATGTTCTTCTTTCTTTGTCCCAGCAATGTTGACCTGTGGTGTTTGAAGTCACGTCAACACGGTAAAAAAAATCAGGTCCTTGTGGTTTTTTTTCCTTCCTTCTCTCCAGCTTGTGTAAAGGCAGAACTCTGTACTCTGTGGTGCGGGACGCCAAGGTTGTCCTGGATGTTAACAAGACCAGACAGATCGCACAAGAGATGGTCAAAGTAAAACAACTCAGCACTGATTCCCCAGCAACACTACTGCAGTACACATCATATTACAGAAAAATCACAACCCACTCTCTCTTTCTCTCTCTCTCGATCTGCAGGGAATGGGCTACCTCCACGCTAAGGGGATTTTACACAAAGATATGAAGTCCAAGAATGTGTTTTATGACAACGGCAAGGTTGTCATCACCGACTTTGGACTCTTCACCATATCTGGAGTGTTGCAGGCTGGCAGGTAATTATGGTCATTACACATAAGAGACAGGAACACTTTAGTTGGCTCGTCAATGGAGCAGTGACACATCTGGTAAAGAGACATAGTGGGGAAATATTAAAATGTGAAGTAAATAGTCTAACAAAAAGACGAGTCAGTAATCATTCGACAACTGTTGGGCTTATATTCTGGGAACTGGGTTGTTTCATTTTCATGGTCATACACAGTACATGTTAACAAAACATATTAAGAAAAATTGACATAAATCAATTTGAAACCATAGAGCACGGGATATATTGTCTGAATATAATATAATATCCAAAATGTGAGCTAATTTGTTCGATATGGTGAAGCCACTGAAAGCGTGTGCTGGCAAAAAAACGTGTGCCTTGAATTGATGTAAATTAAGTTGTCTTTGCTCCATCGAGAAAAAAAAAAATCATTGAATTCTCCTTTAAGTAAGCTACACTAGCTGTGATGGGAGAGCTAACAGCATGATTAAAATATTGCTTTTTAGCTCAATTGAAAGCCCCTATATTAGCGTGTTTAAAGTGTTACAGTATGGTCAAGCGCCCCTCATTCTACATAACTAGAAAATGATGTTTTTTCTTGCTAGGATTTAGATGTGAAGGTCAACGCCTCATTTGTGTCTATCTATTAACCATTTGATTTAGAGGCCTTCTGAGGTAGATATGCCAGTAACACAGTACTGTAATGCAGCATGCTGCAGCAGATCAGTGAACTGTCAGTGTTTTTAAATGTTTTGCAGCCGGAGAGAAGACAAACTGAGGATCCCAAACGGCTGGCTGTGTCACTTGGCTCCAGAGCTCATCCAGCAGCTCTCGCCAGACACAGAAGAGGACAAGCTTCCCTTCTCCAAACAGTCAGATGTCTTTGCTTTTGGGTAAGTGTTTGTCTTGTTTGTGTGTCCACGCCACATGGGAGAATGAGGTTGGACAATCAGCCCGCTGTTGAAAGAGAGGGTTTACACACCCGCAATATGTGTGAATTGAATCATTTGCGGCGGCACAGTGGTGCAGTGGTTAGCACTGTCGCCTCACAGCAAGAAGGTCCTGGATTCGATTCTGGGTCAGGACGTTTCTGTGTGGAGTTTGCATGTTCTCCCTGTGTCTGCGTGGGTTTTCTCCGGGTACTCCGGCTTCCTCCCACATTCCAAAAACATGCAAATCTGGGGGTTAGGTTAATTGGTCACTCTAAATTGCCCGTAGGATGCGAATGTGAGTGTGGATGGTTGTTTGTCTCTATATGTCAGCCCTGCGATGAACTGGCGACTCATCCAGCGTGTACCCCGCCTTCGCCCCAAGATGTTGAGATAGGCTCCAGCCCCCCCCGCGACCCCTAACGGGATAAGCGGTAGAAAATGAATGAATGAATGAATCATTTGCAGAGCAGCGTCCTAAAATTTCACAGGACATGAAAATGACTTTAATTAACAGGTTGTTCAGATCTCATTATAGATACAGACTTAAGATATCCAATGTACAACTAATTAATGAGCGGGATAAAACAATTCTAAAACGTAATTGCCTTTAAAAATATCTGATTTGGACTTCACTCGGTCCCAAATACAAAATTCTCAGGTGCACTTGGTTTGGGGTTTACAAACAAGCATTGGCAGCTGGAAGAGGGCAGATTGGGTTTCCAAAGTGGAAACAAGAAGAGGTTTGGAGGCTTAATTGATTGAATGAAGCCAACCTAAATAGAATTTCCTTTGAACTGATTTGCGCAGGAAGAGGGTAATATGCGCAGATGTTGAGAAGAAATCAACTGATGAGTCAGTCAGGATGCCTGAATGATGTGCTTTATGTCAAGTTTTGCATTTGGGTTTCCAAAAAACCGGTATCTTATAATGAAAGTCAGAGCTGCACAGGAAGTGAGGAGGCTTTAGGTGTGCCAGTAAATATATAACATGTCCATATTAAAATGTGTAAAAAAAAAAACCCCAACTAATCCTTCATTGTATATATTTTATTTGTTTGTTTTCTTACATCATCCAAAATGTTTCCAAGAAATCCAGCGAAGTCTGTAATTTTATTCAAGCTAACAGTGTATTTTATTTTGTCACTGGTTGCTATAACTTCCTGGAGACATTCTGAGACAAAGGAAACAGGCCTGGCAACATAAATAACACTATAAAACATCTCTTCTTAAGTCACGCCACATAAGCTTTCTTTGACATTGATTTTTAACAACTTCAGATCAGTTTATTTATTTTTAGAGTTAATAAGATGATTGTTCATCTGTGTTAGTCTTTAAAACAAAAGCTACCATGATCCCGCGTTACCACGTTTTAAAACATGTTGTTTTTATTAAGAGGCCTCTAGTGGCGATACATTCAGACACTGTTAACAGAGAAATTCAACCTTCATCCCCTTAGCGGCTGATAGCAGCTCTCTCTGGCAGAAACTGAAAAGATAATTATTTACAATTTATATAATTTAACAATATGTCAGCAAAGAAAATGCCTTACAGCAGCTCCCACCTTCTATTGTATTTGTAAAAAAATATGTAAAAAGTGATATAAGAGGTTGCAGTTTTAGAATAAGTGGCGGTAATACTTGGTTTGTTCTATTTGTCAAAATTGTAAAACATGCACTTTTTTTTACGGGGTTGCCAAATTCCATAGGCATTTTAGTAAATTGCACGTAGGAGCAGAGCTATATTATTTTTTGATATTGTTGCTTATTGTTTTTTCTCTCAATCGTTAATAGTTCTAGTGAGGGCCTTGCTTTTTAAAAAGTGCAAAATAAAGGTCAGCCTTGTCACACATTCAAT
>KV751322.1:2353410-2383415 GCA_001698575.1 Mola mola | reverse complement strand
TGGTAGATTTACTGGAAAAGTTGCCCAAACGGAACCGTCGACTTTCCCACCCAGGGCACTTCTGGAAGTCAGCTGAGTATGTCAAATGAGTTAGGAACGCAAAACAGAAAACAATCAGCAACTATAAAAAACTAAAAAAAAAAGAAAAACAGCTGCCATAAGTCTCCATAATTAACCCACCTCCTTAAAGAATGCACTGAATCCAAATGCCAGCCCAGTGATGAAAACTGCCCATGCTGTGTGTTTTTTCATGGAATGTTAGCATGTGTGCGTACCGATTGACTGTCCAATATCTCAAAGCAGTCGGGACTCTTTGATTTGCTTGAATCCATACAGGATATTTTCCCCATCCCCCTCATCTTTTAGTACTGCATTGATCCTTTCCTAATATCTGACTTATTTCCTGGATGTATCTTGCTTGTAACTTCCGACTGGTCACATCATTTTGGAGTTAAAACAACATGTCTGGACACAATTGTAGATCTTTTTTTCTTTTTCTTCGTGTCTTCTTTTTTTGATGTTTTGAACGAATGTAACTGTTGGGCATCAAGCATTGTATATTTTCATTGTCTTGCCATGTCCTATGTCTGTCAACTGTTCGGACCATTGTGTCAACGTTCCCTCGTGGTCTCTCATGTGTGTCTGTACAGGTGACACGTTTGTCCGAAAAGCTTTATTTAACTTAAAAGCGTCCTCTTAATTACACCGTACCATTTGAATGTGAAGAAACCAGCGCTGGCTCGGTTCTTTGATGGGAGACTGTTCTCGGATCAGCCTGTGCTCTGAATATGGCCTGTGAACATGGTGAGATGTTTGAACAATAATAACTTCTTGGGGGGGAGGGGGTGAAAGATGACCAGGACTCCCTGACTTGACGCTGTTTTGTGAAATTGCTGACACTTGAATTGTATCTCCCCAACACTTGCAGAACTAATTACCCTTCAGAACTGCTATCACTGAGCCCCCTTTCCCCCAAGTCCTAGATATAAGTGTATTTTCATTTACTTTAAATAGCTGTCAATGGATACAAATTATAATAGATAGAGATGAAATTCTAAAGCTTGCTTCTGTGCAGTAATTTTAAGTTATCGTATTTCAGTATCAGAACATAAACTTTTTTAGATCTGGATTAGTTCGGAGCTTTGAAATCTTGAAATGTCGTTTTCAGAGCAGTGTACAATACTGTTTTAGAAAATAGCTTGGCTTGTAGACCCTGCTAATCGGCTGGCGTCAGAGGAACCGAATGATAAGGATCCGCGCAGGGCGAAAATCCATTTTAAGACTCTGTCATGATGTGACTGTTAGACACATAAAAGGGAGATCACATGATCTTTTAAAAGGCAAAATTGTTTAGTTTGGGAAAAGTTTTGGTCAGGGTCGCAGTGTTGCAGTCAGTCCTAAAATTCATCCTGCCTCAACAAAAAACTTTTTTTTTCCAAAGTTGTTTTCCTGTAACTTCCTGCATTTTTCTTTATGCTTGAGTTGAAAATAAGTATGTTTCACTAATGTTACCGTCATGAACAACACATTACGACTAAAATTTAGAGATTCATTCACTTGATTTAGAAATCAGTTCAGTTGGTCTGTTCAGATTGAATGTAAAGTTAATTTAATAGGAGGCTTGACTGTGTTAAAAAGATGGAGTGTGAGTGACCGGAGACTACAACAGACGGTTAATGGAATAATGCAATGATAAGGTAATACTTCTATGCCTATATCTGACGTTTAGCTAAGATGCTAAACTACTGTAATGGTATCAGTTAGAAGGTAATACTTACCTAAAAATTGTTAACACTGTGTCTCCATGCTGGGTTTATTCCAGGTCAAGTCAGCCTGTAGCAGCTGCCCTGAACTCAGCAAAGGTGCACTTTCTTGCTCACGAGTTCATCTATCATTGGAACATCCTGTTATTACTCCCCTCAAAAGAGATAGATAGTTTCATATCCAGGCAAAGATGTTTCCACTAAAATGAGAACATTTCTAGTTTATTTTACAGGAGGAAATGGGTCGGTCTTCTCTGTGTTAGACTACAGACACTGACCGAATATGAAAAACACCAATTTAGCTCAATCTGTGCATGTTGTTAGTTCCAGTAACTACAGACGGATAGTAAGGTAAAAAAAAACAAAAAAAAAACTCTTAACAGACCTGAATGATTGTGTTTTCTAACAGAAAGCGAAGCAATTACTTCCCTCATGTGAGTTTGATCACAGGATTAGCAGACACGTCCCTGACTCACAGCGTTCAGAGTGAAAACAGGAATTGACTGGTGCAAATCTCTATTTTCATGTACGTGTGACTGTACCCTCAGCAGGCTTGATCCACCGCTGGATTCCTTTTCCTGCTCCTCACCGCCTGCTACTGTATTTTTTTATTTTTTTTCCAATTTGGACCAACAATAATGTGTATTTAAAGTTTTCATATCATTTGTGCCACCCAGTCCGGTTAGACGCAAAGTCACTTTTTTGCAAATTAAAAATTATTTCGACAGGTGTCAAATTTCTTCGCTTTCTGTTTGAGTATCTTTTACATTTTTGTAAATCTTAATTAATTGTATCCACCATTAATGGAGGTGGCATTTTTTTATACTCTGCTCCCCATTAGCCATTAATCTGCCAGATTTTCACAAGTATTGTTCTTTTGCCTCCCTGTGTAGTTCTTCTTTTGTTAATTTACAAATCAGTGTCTCATCTTGACATGGACTTGACTTGACTGCAACACTGCTTCAAAGTTAACTGTGGAAGATAAATCAATTTTAAACTTGCCTTCTTGAGTTAAGATATTAAAACGTGAGAACTATAGAGTTCTTGGATTTAAATCTGGCTGAACTTTCCCTTTAACATATCATAAAAGACATATCAGGATGCTGAAGACCACCCCTGGCCATTTTTCTACTTCATGCTTTATATCATAATATATTTTAACTATATGTTTTAGAAATATAGCAAATCTGAGTCATTTTGTCATGAATTAGAAGCTTTGGCGTCATTCAAGCTGTATACTGCTTTTGAATCTCTCTAGCCACGTCAGATAGAGACAATCCACTCATGTAAAATTGCCCTTTTCCACCTCATTATATACACATCTGTGTGTTGGAAAATGCATACATAAAACCTGCTGCTGTTTTTGGAGTCTGTCTGTCTATTTTGGAATTGCTGGGATTCAAATATTGTAAGTGGATCATTTATATTTGTACTGTTTACAACTTCCAAGTGCATGAGATGGACTATCAAAGATTGATTCTTGTAATGAAGAAAAAAAAAAAGATAATTTACACTACATATATAAAGTATGTGAGCATTTTTTCTGATGAACTGTTGTCCATTGAGCAGTTTGATCTTAATACCTAATGAAGTTTCACGTCAGGCTTTGCAAAACTTTTTGACAGCTTTGTTCGAGAGAATGATTGTTTCAGAATATTTATAGATTATATAAATGATTAGACTAGCATTTTAAATTAAGAGAAAAAAAACGGAGTTGCGACCTGTGCACATGCCAGAGGTGACAACAGCCCGACTGGACTACAATCAAAGATCTAACATTAGTGCCAAGTGTACATAACAGATTGTAGACTATGTTTTGTCGTCACTTGCCGTAATATCAATAATAATCCTTGTGAATTTTCTGACTTCTTTCTTTTGAATGTACAAATTGTGTTGTGTTCCTTTTCGTTGTTTCTGTTTTTTTGTTCATTTTGATTTCTTTTCCCCCATTTTCCTTCTAATTGCATTAGCATTGATGCTGTGTTGTTTTTCTTTTCCTTGATTCCGTCCCTGTATTGTAGATGATAGCTTCAAAAAGCTTGTATTTAATGATGCCTTATGGTCCATGGCTTAGTGATGAGTAGATTTTGATCACAAGCTCTTTTATTTGCACTCATCCTTTACCAAGTGTATGACAATAAAAAGATGTTTTCATTTTGGACGTTTTCTGTTTCTTTTATGTCATCCTTTATCTTAGTCCTTTATCTTATCCATATTTTACTTTGGTTGAATTGTTTTAGAACATCTTTAAGGATTTAGTGTTGAGTCAGTGTTCACTACTCCTAATTAACATGTACCGCGTATGATACATCAATTTTAAGTATCCCTAACTTTGTGGTGTCTGCTGATTTAAAAAGAAAGTGCATTTTTTGATGTTTACTCTGATTTTACTCTAAGCTCCAGTTTCCTCCCAATACAAAATGAATTACGATTGAACAGTAAAAGGAGGCTAGTATAAAGATATACTTAAATCAACAGTTCAAGAAGAACAAACTACTCAGTCAAATCAGCTAAATGTAAGGTCTGTAAGAAACCAGTTACTACAATCTGTCGGTTCTAACACTATTTTGGTACAGATTTTACAGAAAAACTTTTATCTGTAGAATATCATATGCAATCATTTGTAATATGTTAAAAAGTGAACTGAAGAGGTGTAAATGGGGAGATTTTGTTACCTGTGGGCAGTTTCCAGCCAGTTTATCTGTTTAATTTCAGCAAAAAAAAAAAAAAGGCAGTAAAGATGTTGCCTAAATTATTGTACAGTTCTTGAAAAACATCTTGCAGCAAAAACTCTCTGTCCATACCACCATAACATGCTCTCATCAAACATTCAGATATATTTGTCCTGAGCCCCTCCTCTAATCTGGACGCACACATTTTCCTCTTGGCTAGGCCACTCAGTGTGTTAATTCTTTAGTGTCTCTGGGAGACATGTAAAGATTTGTATCCTGTGCTTCCTTTGGTTCAGTTTGAGCAATGATGACATTTAGTTAAAGTGGGCCTCTGTTGAAAATCCATTTTTGACCGAGCATGTCCATAACGTGTTTCTATGTACTACAAATCATGATAGCAGTCAAGAAATCTAAACTTCCAATTTGTAAAGCACCAGTGACTCTCACTGACAGCCCGGGTCTTCTATGTAGAAAACCTAATGAACCAATCCTGATGACTTCCAGAGGCTTAACATTGTAGAAGCAAAACTTTCCATTCTGATGTATAAACGTATACGTGACCTTGTGCAAATACTTCTTAATACCTCTTCTTCCTGGTTCTTCTTGTCTGGTTTAAACATGTACGGCAAAGTTACGCCAGTGTTGAACTTGCCACTGTGCAGTGTATAGTAGACTAGTTCGAAAGTCGTCAAGGCAGGAAAAGCTCCCTCCGAATGCAAGCAAGGAGCACAGCAGTGAGTGGAGAACAGGCAGGGCCAACGTCACACATTGACAGATCCTCACAACCTAGATAAGGCAAAGGTGAAGAATTACATTCAAGCAATTTTAAGGCTACAAAGGCATTTTTGCATGAAAAACAAACCAAAAAAAAGTTTTTGGAGTGTAGTCAAAGGAGCACAGAAATTGTGTGGTTATGTTTAGGAAAGGATCACAAAGCTCAGCTGATTAGGTTCAGGAAATGGCCGGTGACATTTGATTTCAAATGGGACACAAACTCTGATTTTCTGGGAGAAAGTTATGCATGACCCTCCACTCCAGACATAAAAGGTACATTCAAGTTACCCTGTACTTTCAATGGGACATGAACTGCCATGATAAAATGTCCATACATTCAGTCTTTAAGTAAAATTGTCCGCCGTTTCAGCATGTTGTAATATATAGTTAATATATCTGACACAGCATGCAGCAAATCGGCGATTCTCAGTTATTCAATACGCAGTTAATATATGACACAGCAGAAAGCAAAAATGCAATTCTCTGTGAATAAACAAAGAACAATTCACTTCCTATTAGCAAAAAATGTTCAGAGCTGTCCTCTAAGATAGGCATGTTCCTAGTTAAATAGTGTCTTTAATTTGTTTAAAAGTAGGAAAAATACAAGCATGATCTCACTGACACCAAACCCCTGACGTGCAGTATAAACCTGTTAACATCTGTCCAGACTACGCTGATCGAGCAAACAATCTCGCCCTCATTCTCAGAGCTTGTCCAATTTATTAACAGATATGGAGGATATAACAATTAGAAATAAAAACAGTGAAGAATTTAATCAAAATGAAGCTGTTAATGTATTAAAATTGAGTTATGATACTGCTCTGGTTAGGAAGGAAGGGGTGTGGTTTTTGATCTGTCATCTGCAGGTGAGAGGGTCTCCAAAGCACAAACATAGCACAATATCATAAATAGACGGTGAAAATGTCACATTTTACAATGCTAAACCATGAAACGTACCTGTGTGAGTGAGCGTAAAGATCGATACACACGACTTTTCATTTAAGAGGCTTTAACACGCTGAAATAGATGCCTTGTCATACTTAAAATCTTCTCTTGGTGTTTTTACAAACAGACACAAACTGTACAAGGTGGGAATGTTGGTATAACATTATGTTACTCCTCATGCCTCCTTTGCCTGCGTATTAGGAAGGGATGTCCTTCGAGAACGCCAGCACGCTACCTAAAATCACACATGCGCAGCATTGCGTTGTTTGGTTCTGTGTAAATAACCAAAGCCGGTAAAATGGTGGGGTTTTGTGCCACAGGATGTCTGGTTAATGTTGGAATTAAGAACTATGGATTCTGTAAGGCAGCACCACATGGTTGGTATGATCCGAAGAAAAAAACAAGCAAATTCGGTTAAAAAGGCGCCCGACTCTAGCTTTAAGACAAATTGAAGAAAACTTTGAATATATGGCAAAAGTATGCTTTGAATTCTATAGTATTGATAATCTCATCACTTAATCCGGCTGCATGAAAGGTCCCAGGTACGATAACTGCGGTGAGATCATATGTTAATGTCAGGTGTACATACAGGGTCTTTGATGCCAATTATCAACTCTATCAACTTTGAAAATCACTTCATATAATTTTTTATGATTTGTCAAGGATTAGTTTCACCTTTTCTGTCTTTCATGTGTCTCAGCTCCTCTGTGAACGAGCTGGTATCTGATAGCACTGGTTGCATGCTTGTGTGTGTGTGTGTTTGTCTATACAGCATACTCTATAATGTCGGACCTGTGACAGTTAGTGGAGACATGGAGCAATAGAATGGGAAGATAAATACAGAGATTGACTGGACAGATGAGAACTATGCCTGCCTGCACAGCCAGTCCTCCTCCTCCTCCTCCTTCTCTACCTCCACCTCTGACATCCAGGCTCTACCACTGAAGCATAGAAACTTCTCCTTAACCCAATCTCAGGGAGGCTGAAGCCCATCAGAGCATGAATGTTCGGCCTCTGTCGAGATTCCAAAGTGTTAACCTGACTTGGTCCTGTGCTTTTCTTATTATAGCAAAGAGTCACAAAGAACAGACATATAAACTATTGGGCTTCTGACAGTTAAGTCAGTTTCTACATACAGAGGCTGAGTTTATAAAGGACAATATAATTAATTTGAGTCTTAAAATAATAACTGAAACGATATCATGAGATGTTCTTGTGCATGTTCGGAAGTCCTAAAGAGCAACAGCAATATGAAAAATACTGTATAGATTGTATTAGTTGATTATTATGGCAATAAACAATAAATATTTAAAGTAATAAAAGAAATTTAAGGGATCTCATTATTTCAGAGAGACCTTCATAGAGACCTGAAGACTCAGTGTAAAACAGTGAAACGTTTTGATGAAAAACTTACAAAAACCAGGAATCAGGCAGGAGGCAACGTCAAAAACAGACTCAGTTGATATTATAGAACAGGGGGGACAAAACAGAATTAACAATGACTGCGTCGAAGAACAGAGGACAGTCATACATAAGGAATATGACTAGGAATACTGCTGGAACACTTACCGCAAAGAGATGAACACAAACTGATGACAAGGACAGGAAACAGTGAGGTTAAATGCAAAGGGAAGGAGCAGGTGATTGGGCACAAACCGGATGCAGCGCATTAGGTTGACAATCTCACTGGAAGGAACCAACAACTGGGAAAAACCTAAAACAGAAAACAGGGTAACAGAACAAAACAACAACAACGCAGGACCTGACACAGGTGACAAACCCTGACATACAGTTTACTCTGGGAAAGTTCAGCGCCCTAAAACATCAGTGTTCACTGTGTACACTCAGTTACTTTTGAAGGAGATTAAAAAAAAACAAACTACAGGAATCATGTGCAAAATTTACCACCAGCAGCGGCCTAAGTTAACCAAAAAGAGTTTCTGTCTCAGTATGTTTACATGTGTGAGAGTGGATGTAATATGAGAACTGCCTCTTTGGCACTTACTGAAACAATTGGAAGATTTAAGTAATTGAAAAGGTAAATAAAAAAATGTAACATAGACCTCAGATAAAAACCAGATACTGTAAGACTTAACTTTTTCCTTCAGTCCAATTTTGCTAATTTTAATTTCTAACATACTGACAAAGCAAACCTTTTACCCGAAGAGGAAACTCATTCTCAAAATCAAAGAAAGCAGTTTTATTTTACATCAACTTTTTTTTTTTTTTCCATTAGACCATTTATATATATATATAAACCACAGGTCCATGCATATTTGTGTTACATCTCAGCCTCTGAAAGATCCTGCTGTATCTCACCTCTTCTCTTGTCTCTATGGGGAATAACTGTGATTTTCTTGACCTGCCATCATCTGGTTGAGTAAAATTCCATTTATTTTCACATACTCATGTCTATCAGGTACAGGCTCAGGAGGATTCAAAAATGCAGAAACTCACAGGGAGATTTTTAATCAAAACCGTTTTAATCCAAAAATGGGTCAACACCGGGAGATCTACCTAATAAGCAAAGGTACAGTTTAAGGTAAAGGCAAACTCAGTAGTTAGGAACAAAACAAAATCAAAACACGAGGAACTCACAAGAAATAAATGCTGGACTGCTCACTGGGAAGACAAGACAATCTGGCCCAAGCGGAGAGGGACACAGGATTTAAATACACAAGGACGGGGTAGACAATTAGACGCAGGTGAAACACATTAGGGAGGAGAGGCAAACACACACACCTCAGGGAGAAGACTTGACAGAATTTAGGAATTAAGATACAAACAAAACTTCAAAATAAAACAGGAAACACAGAAAAAACCTAACAGACAGACCCTTAACACTACTGGACCTTGACAGTAAGGAGGGTCCACCAGAAACAAAGTCCCAAGAGATGTCCGACCAGGGGCGCTGCACATCCCCCGGTGAGGACAGATTTGGTGAACCAACTACGGCTGGACTTTCTGTTGGTCCCTCCCAACTTGACTTTCCGATACAACACACCCCAGGAAGTGTTGTATCGGAAGGGAGATATTCTTTCCAAAAAACAGTTTAACACATTTCTCTCCCCACTCTAAAACTCGAATCTATGCGGGGGTTATGTTTTAGCAGCCATGGGAGGCCTAGAACGAGTGAGTGGTGGACAGATTCGTAAAAAAGAAAAGTTATATCTTCTTGATGACCGTCGTCAAAAATGAACGTTACTGGATGTTTGGTGTGTAACCTTACACATTAAACTTCCATCTAGGGCTAATGTAGAATGAGGTTAAGAAGCTTTACCCGGGACAACTGAAGTCTCTTGGCAATTTGGAAGTCCATCAAATTTGTGTTCCCTAGTCTACTAATGCTTGGAAGACTAGGGAATTAGAATCCGACTGGGGCATTACTTTAGTTAGAGGTCTCTTGGACATGCTAGTTAGTTTGGTTTGACTCATCAAAGACGATGAGGCAGCGTTAGGTGTCGGAGACCTAACCGGGCATGAGGCGATGAAGTGTCCCAACTGGCACAGTAAATGCATCTCCCCTCATTCACTCTCCGCTGCCGTTCCAGTGGAGTGAGGTGGGTCCAGCTGATTTGCATCGGTTCTGGTAATTCACTGGATTGTTCAGGTCTGTCAGATAATTCGTTAGACGGAGCAGGAGAAAAAAATGCTAGGGAACTGGAGGATAGACTTGTTGCTGGGAAATGGGAGCAAACCGGAACTGATCCTGCTGGAGGTTCAAAAAGTGTCTTATCTATCTTTGAGGCCAAATTAATCAATGCCTCAAGATCCGCTGGGAGATCAAGTAGAGCCAAATGGTCCTTTAGAGTCTCTGACAAGCTGTTCAGGAAAGCGTCTATTAGTGCAGGTTGATTCCAACAGCCGCCATGGTGTGATATTCAACGGCGTAATCGATTACTGAGCGCTTGCCTTGCTTCAAAGATACCAATTCTGGTATCTTGGCTGCTCCTCTGCCCGGAGATGTTGACTGGAATATTTGTGTAAATATTTTAAGAAATTCCGGCAAGGAATGACACATGGCTGATCGGCGGCTCCACTCAGCCGTAGCCCAAGATCTGGCTCGACCAGTCAGGTAGGAAATTATGAATGCGATCTTAGCTCGGTCTGATGAAAAGGCGGAAGCGTTAAACTCGAAATGTAGCTCAGATTGGGAAATAAAGGGATGGCAATCCTCAGACTCGACAGGGCTAGAAAGCTGGAGAGAATGCGAACTGATGGGAGAACCCTTAGGAGCTATTGGTGAAGCAGATGGTTGCTCTGAGATCTGCAGACAATCAATAATGAAACTTAATTGAGCCGATAAAGTCGCGCATGCTGATTCGTTGCGTTTTGCTGTTTCAAACATTTCCTGGCGAACTAACCCGAGTTGCTCTTCCTGCCGATCAAGGCATGCTCCTTGAGCCTTCAAAGCTGAGTGAACTGGGTCTGACTGCTGAATCCCTTCTTGGCCAGATTGTACTATCAGGTACATGCTCAGGAGGATTCAAAGATGCAGAGACTCAAAGGGGGGTTCTTAATCAAAACCGTTTTAATCCCAGAATGGGTCGACGCCAGGAGATCTAACTAATAAGCAAAGGTACATTTTAAAGGTACAGGCAAACTCAGTAGTTGAGGAACAAAACAAGATCAAACAAGATCAAAACACAAGGAACTCACAAGAAAATTAACACTGGACTGCTCACTGGGAAGACAAGACAATCTGGCACAGGAGGAAAGGGACACAGAGTTTAAATACACAAGGAAGGGGTAGACAATTAGACAGGTGAAACACATTAGGGAGGAGAGGCAATCACACACACCTGAGGGACAAGACTTGACAGGACATACAAACAGAACTTCAAAATAAAACAGGAAACACAGAAAGACCCTAACAAGCGGACACAACCCTACCGGTCCCTGAAAAATGTCTTTTCATTCACTTTGTATGCAGCCGTGCCATGTCTGCACTTTGCTATGGATCCAGTGAACACATCAGCAGCCAGACTGCGCAAATGGGAAATGTTTCAGTGTTTCAAATTGTTTTCTTTAAAAAAAAAAACAAAAAACTGACAAAAAAGGAAGAATAAAACGACTCTTGTGGCCCCAGTTGCGATTTTTCAGCAAATAGTTGGAAACTGGTGCCAATATTTAATGTTTAATTGTCACTGTTGTCATATTAGGATAAATCATTAATTGTTGTCATGATTTGACCACATCATTACAGATGACAAATTGAAGTTGCTCCCCCTGGGGAAAGATGTGCTATGAAGGGACATTCAGGACTTTCAGTAACTAGAATGTAAACAAACAGTGAGTCCAAAGCAAGACGAAACTCGGGTTAGCTCAAAAAAAGAACCAATCAAATGACTGTGACCCTCCTGCTTCCTCCTTCCTCCTTCCCAGGCTCTACCTCAATGCACGGCAGTGTCCTCTCTCTGTGGCTTTGCCGCGTTCAAAGCTGTGCATGGAAGAATGCTCTGTATTGTGAACATCTGTAACAAGCTGTGGAATCATGAAAAAAATCTAACCGTTGGGACATTATGAGGCTTCCCAGATGTGGTGTCTTATAGGTACACTACATGAGATAAAATGATCGAATGTCATGGTAATTACATTAATTGTTTGGGTTTAGAAAAACCGTTTAAGTATCTGAAAGTTTCAGCTTCACGTTTATGCTCCTTCAAAAATACGCATTTTGGAGAGGCTCGTTTTTCATCTGACAGCGGCAGTATTTAAGTATTTGTAAGTGTTTGCTGCACTGTGCACAGCTGCACTAAAACAAAACAAAAGTGGCTTCAACAGAATTGAGTTGAACCTCAAACGAAGAGATTCTTCTTGACATCAGTGGGACAGTTTCCATCGGTCTTCAGACCTACCTTCGAAATCCAATAGCGTGTTACTGATAAACCTAAACTTGAGCATGGAGCTGTTTGTATTTCACTAATCGACTGTTCTGGTTCATGTTGAAACTAAGATGATGTGATTACCTGTGACTATACTTTTGAAAACATGGCCAACTTTATTACTGTGGATGTAACATTACTGATACTTTTTAAAAAATTTTCATGGCTTCACAGTCTGTAATGAGTGAGTCAGTAAAATAGATAAATACAGGCCTGCATGTTATCGGAGGCCACTTCACCAGGTTGTCCTATTTTCTGTCGATAGTAAGACAGATGTATTTTCACAGTAGCTCTGTTTACATGGACACAAATATTCGGAATAAAGGGCTGATCAGAATAAAAACGTGTAGGGCACACACATGCCAACGTGACATGACAGCAGCACTAAACTTGGAGGGATTCTCATGTCCTCCCGCTCTCTCCTCCTGTAACGCAGGAGCATTATGCATTGCTGAGCCCGTAGCTTGATCACAGACAACAGTAGAAACAAAAGTAGAGGTTTTCAGAACCCGGTGCAGGTCCATTCTTTAAGAGTGCCGCGTTTAAATTGCAGAGAAAAGCAAGAAAGTGCAAAGTGTTGCCACATTGGTGTTTGTTTACATCACAGGTGGAAGTACAACTTCTTCTTCTGCGGATATTTTAGGGATATTAGGCAAATCTGTGCATGTGAAAATGCTGCTATTCTGATTAAAGCCTGGTGCATGTATACGCACGTCATGATCGGATTATTTGGTTTAGCGTCCATATGAACAGTGGATTCAGAATTTCCAATCCCTCAAATTTTTAATCGGATTAGGAAATTTTGCACATGTAAACATAGCTAATATTTCATTTGAGCTGTAACGAACACACAAAAAGTCAAGCACATTCTTCATGCTTGGCACCATGTGTCTAGCAATATGGTGGACAGAATTAGATGAACTCAACTGAGTGCAAAGGTTTTTCCGAAAGTTTTTTCATGGAGTATCATGGGAAATGTCTGAATTTATGTCAAGGGACACGCAAATACATCAATTCACATCGCCATATTCATGATTTGTTGCAATCAACAAGACACACTTAAATGCTCTTTTAAAACTCTAGTATTAAACTTGGATTGTTTTACTCACCAAGGCTGAAACAAAGTTGGAGAAGTCAAAATGCTGGAAATAAATCTCTTTATCATGACTAACTTACTACAGACTTACAGTGAAACAGCCATGCTTTTGGCTCAATAACTCTGCCTCCGGTCACTGACAGGTCCTCCTGAAAACGACAAATTGCATGGTTAGTGCTAACAAAAAGAGGTACTCCTTCAGAACTTTGATTAGATTAATGAGACAAATCAGAGCAACCCGTGTTCACCTTCACCAACAATGATAATGCCCTGCTGCAAAAACACACGCTGTATACGGTATGGCTTGGAAAGGACTGTGAGGTTCTCTTTGGTTATTTAATGGCACATGTTGCTTATTATCCAGGAGATGCTTTTCCTTGGAACGTAAGTTAAAAGCCGTTGCTCCTGTCTACTGTTAACAAAGATACTAGCAACACTAGTACATAGGTAGAAACAAACCCCATAAAGCTGTGGGCCAGTTTGTAATAAAATGACTGTGACTTGAATGCAAGAAATACTTACAGTAGTTGCCTGATTATGTGGGAATGTCTTTACTGATGGCGCAATTAACAGCAAGGCAGCTTGTATGACATATTTGAATAAGAACGTTTTCGCGGTCAAACCATGATTTCACATCATGCTCAAGAGCCTCAGAGTGGTTGACTGTCCGACAACCACTTGGCAAACCCACACTGGTTTGAACTGTACATCCCAAAAATAAATCTTACATAATGCAGGTGGAAGGAGGCTGTGACCCAGTCTTTCCCTCCAGCAGGCCCTATGCTGGTCCATCTGGCAGATAATGTGCAGAGACTGTGCCACTCACGCTCGCCAATATCCGCTGGTGTTTCCTGGATGCAATACGTGGAATTCTGATGTGCATACTATGGGATGGTGATATATACTCTAGATTTGAGTAGCTGGTCTAGAACTTGAATTCTGACCTTGAATACTGTATGTCTTCTTCTTTTTTGCCATTGAAGCCAAGTGTGTGACTGGGATTCTTGATGATGTGTTAACCTCATTAGAGAGATAGTGCCGCAGGCCTCGTTATTCTCACGTCGCTTTGTTCAGACAACAGGCTAATTATTACTTTTCTCAAAAGCTGACCTGAAAGAGGCTCTTCAAAAACACACAATCTCATCTCTAACCTGCCTTCTGATGATTTTAACGAAACTCTAGACGGCACGTCTCAAAAATAAAATAAATATGTGAGGCACAAAGAGACATCACTGTTAACTTTTTGAAATATAGCCCATAGTTGCCCATTAAACTTGAGAAAAAAAACAAGACATCTCGATAGGCAATTGCTCCAAAACTCTGCTACTCATACCAAAACAATTTAGATGGATGAATACGGATACAGTAAGCGTAAAAACATATCAATACTTTTGATTTTGGGAGCTGAACTGTCCCCTAAATCCCCTGAAAATGTGTTTTCTGCATAACAATAATGTGTCATTTAAAGAGTAAGCATCAATCAAAGTCGAAGTATGTATAGTAAAAATAGATAGATAGGTAGAGATCACTTTATTAATAGCAGAATTATTATAAATTTAATTGTGTTGTAGTTGGTTAATATAAACCTACTTATCCTATCAGAAGGCTTTTGTTTTGACCTCAAACTTTCCCCATAGGGGAGGCGCAGGACTAATGACTTAATGAATGACAAGCCTTTACTACATTAATATTCTACCATGCTTTAGCTTTGTGTTGAAAAGTGATTTACTACAAAGAAAGTTAAATTGCTTATTTGCTTAGTCCCAATGGATAATCTTGAGAAAGATGAGTAGCTCACAAACAGGACTCCAATCTGGGAGATCAATGTTTTTTGTGAGACCAAATCATGTTTTTGTTTTTTTTTGCATTCATTGGTAGTTGATTTATTTTTTACTAAAAATAAACATATTTCCAGCTTTCATAAGAGAGCAATACCAGCCAAATGCTACACAGTGAAAAAGGGCCAGGATAATCTGTTTTAGGCAAAATTACTGACAGTATTCGCCATACATCCTCTCAACTAAATTCCCTAAGTGAACTTGGCAGAACGGTTACTCACCATTTCTGTTAAACTTCTAATTCACCATGATACAATGACTTCGTGCAACAATACTTCCCACTCAGCGAGCTCTTTTCAATGAATTATATTTCACTTGTTCCCTTCACTGCTGTTCTTTTCATTCTTAGATTGGCCTGATTAGAAAAAAATGTTTTGGGATGTGGGCCAAATTGTGTGCCATGTGCTCTGCATTGTTGGCTGCCCTTCTGAATGTAGCCTGTGAACAGTGTGGGGTCCTGCAGGGCTGTGTGTTAAGATGGTTCGCAATTTAATGTTGTTTCTGTCTCCCTCCCCCTCCCTGCTCCAGGCTGTAGCCGAGGCATCGATGGGACTGTGTCTTTGCGTGAAGCTCATCCTCAGCTCTGCTCACATCTGCTCCACTGCCCACCTGGCCTCCCACCCACCCTTTCTTGCCCCACCCTGCTTTCACAACTCTCACTTTTCCTGCTCCTCCAGCTATAACGCATACATCTTTCCCTGAATGCCCGATTGGACCCTCTAGCGGCCGGTACTGGCCGACTTTGCCAGAGTGGGTGACAAACACGCCGCAGACTTTCAAACAAAGAGGCCTTTCTCCGCTCTATGCCTGAAGCCCTTCTCTAAACAGCGCCCGTTGTCTTTCTGTTGAGGAATTGCACTGTGCATACAATACCATTCACGCCATGCTACAACTCATCTTAAACTGCAAATGTGTTTTTTTTTAATACCATGACAGTGCATTGCATAATTTCAGCATTTTTAGCCAATCAGAGCAGCTGCAGAATTGTTAATCACATCTGTGGTGTGACATTGTGCAAGGGCAGCATTTTTGACACACTTTGAAGTCAGTAGCTTTGTTCGCTATCCAGCAATGACAGTGTTGCTAACAACTGCACCACTACCTTTTTTGTTTTTTTCCGTCACCCATCCATTTTCTACCACTTATCCTGTTAGGGGTCGCAGGGCTGACGTATAGAGACAAACAATCATCCACACTCACATTCACACCTAGGGGTGTTTAAATGTGAGTGAGTGTTAACCTAACCCCCAGTTTGCATGTTTTTGGACTGTGGGAGGAAGCCGGAGTACCTGGAGAGAACCCACGCAGGCACAGGGAGAACATGCAAACTCCACACAGAAACATCCTGACCCAGTAATCGAACCCAGGACCTTCTTGCTGTGAGGCGACAGTGCTAACCACTGCACCACTGTGCCGCCCCTTTTTTTCCATCATGTATTTCAATTGGCAACTGCAAAGCAGAGAAAAGCAGGCCTCGCGATATTTATCTTAACATCTGCAAAATGTTCACACTCTATAATATATTCATCAACGTTCACCGTTCATGTGCCCCTTTGCAATACAGTTGATATGTTTTTCATTATCTTTAATAGTTTTATGGCTGTGATAAACACTGACTGCAAATCGTTGAGCTCAGGAAACTGTCACGGTTGCAGAATGACAAATTAAAAACCAAAACGGCATCCAGTAAGCACTTTGCATGCCCACAACGTGATCTCACGGTATGGCGTATGAATAGTGCATCACAGGTGTCAGGTGACATTTGTCATCTAACCTGCGCAGGCAGTTTGTCTTAGGTAACAAAATAACTTGATTAAGTTAAGGAAAAAGCATATTACAGATAGCTGGATGGATACTCTATTGATCCTTTGCAAGAAATGACTTTGTTACAACAGCTACATTAAGACTCAGACAATCACACAAGAAAACCAACACTGAGGGCACAATGCAAAATACAAATACAAAAAAATATTCATACAACATCACATGACATTGATTTCTCTGTGACATTCGTACCTATAGTTTAATTAGAAAAAAAAATGAATGTGGATTTAATTAATTTGATAACACGAGTTTTTTATTGATACGCCATTGGGTGAGACCAGGCTGATGCCCACAATTAACCCCAGCTTACTTCTAGGCAGCATAGAAGCGTATCCATCAACCACAATTCAGGCAAGGCATCTGAGTGAATGCTATAGGCAATGTGCAGCTGCACATAGATTTGGATCTGAAAGCTCCCCAGCACTTTAACAGTCACTTTGGCCAATGCACCACCAGGCTTGTCTGTCTCCCTGTCCTCTGTCCCATCAACGACTTTTTTTGACTGTAGTTTATTTGTGAAGGAGGGCTGGTAATAGACATGTGGTTCGCAGTAAAAACAAAAAGCCATATCATCCTGATTGAGAATTATTCTGATTGATAATGAAGATAGCTGAAATAACAAATCACAAATGAGTAAAATATTTATTCAATCATCAGAAATTATCCCATAGAAGTAAAGATGATACTTGTCTCTTTACGATCTTCAGTTCCATTGATTATTCAAATTTCCCAACGTGCCGCCAACGTCGGTAAGGCCGACAGCATCTCAATTTAAGCCCAAAACACCAATGGACGCAGCAATAGCTGCAATTATATTTACTATTTACTCAACAATGGAAGTGGGCATGAAAATGACAACTGCGCTGGTCATAAACTCTACTAATGCTACTGGTGCTGCTGAACTGTGCACCTTTTTGTGTCAAGCATAAAATGGAGTCATTGATTATGTAATTCTTTGATTCTACGATGCTTTGGAGCTTGTGATAAAAGAAAAAAAAAAATTCTTTGACGTTATCTGTGCCCACCAAATATCTCCTTTTTTCCATCCTTAATTAAAAAGATACAAAGCTGTTGAGAGCAATTTCTTGTCCGTATTAAACCATTTAAATAAGCAGTAAAAAATGTTTTTTGTGGCCTATTTTCTATCTGAATCATACCTTGTGTTCAAGTTTGCTTCTTCCATCAGAATGAATGGACTTATGGCCTGTTTCTAGAGTCTTCTAAGGGGATGCGGCTGTGGCAAAAACCCCATAAATAGGAATTTTTAGAAAGCATGAACGTAAGCATGCAATTTTCGACCTATTATCACCTAGAAGAGAGACGTTTGTCACTCTTACTTCTATCATTTCATTGAAATTTTAACTTTGTAAAACTTTACTCAAACCTTAAAAAGTGATTTACAAATCAAATGGAAACTCTACATTTTCAGCACAGGCAGGCCAACACGGGGAAATAAACGTTTTGGTGTATTTGCAGGCAAGTATTTCTCATTGGCTTGAATAGGTGCCATCTTAGCATCTGTTTTTAGTTCTTCTGCTACACTCACAGTACCGTGTGCCAGTCAGCCTTCTCAGTGGATCCACTGTAACTGGTACTGAAAAGCTTTATTTGAGTTCACCTGTATTTTTGTCTGCCTTCTCTCTGTGAGCTGCCACTGATAGCAAATAAAGATGGACAACATCAGAGGTTTAAAAAGTGAAGCCAAAATACTGTCATTACTGCCAACTGGTGTTGGGCTGCAGTACAAGGTCATAAATCCTGACCCTCAATGTCATTAGTTTAGGACACAGTTCAAACTAAAAACTTATACTTAATGTATCAAATATAATTTTCTCAAAGATGCTGTCTTTCATTAAAGTAGTTCTTATCTCAGTGTGGCATGTTCACATTTATATTTTGTCATAAGTCTGGTTTTCATTTGGTTTTTGACACTATGGCAGGGGTGCTGATTCTGGCTCCAATCAATCGACATCACTACAGAAAACTTACAGTGGGAGGAAATTGAAATGAGTCCTCCAATCTCTGTTTTTGTCAATGTGTGTACCCAGTCCATTCATGAAGAAATGAATGAGGAGAAGTGAAAAAGAATGAAATGAATGTCAAAATAGCCCTGTTGCTGTTTGCATCATTATGTACATGATTTTTTTTTAAACTGTGGATTTGGTAAAAGGTGGTTGTACGTGGGATTTACACAAAATCCATGTAAGCAAAGAATGCATCACAGTACAAATGTGTGGCTAACTGAGTTGTTTTAATAACTTTTCAGACAACATTGCCCTACACAGCAGAACCTCATCGTTTTTTGTCAGTAGGATGAGGAATGACTGAATATACTGTTAAGATGGACGACATGAGGACATGAGAGCTCTCCAAAAGTAACTGCAAAACATCTTGTTTGCCCCCTGGAGGTGGGCTGCACTAGAGATCAAAAGTAAGAAGTGGAGATGCATTGTCCAACTTATAAGTGTCAAAAGAATGAGGTTATTGTTGGTTTGGTCTTTTCATGGGATCTGCATTTCCTGTTTGTTATGGTGTAGCTCCTTTGCATTAACTTTGCCCAGCTCACATAAAAGAAAATGAGACCTTAGCACACATTTGTTTGTCCATACTGCTGAAAGATATTGAACGCCACAAAATTCAACTTCGTGCCCACGCTGGTTAAAAGCATGAAAGTCCTTTCTAACTAGCTCCTTCCAGTTAAAGCAGTGGCTTGTAGACAAAGAAGCTCTGCATCCTGTTTGAGTGTACCCCTTTAGACCTGTTTCTTTGCAATTCCTCTTAACCCTCCTATATGCATTTGGCTGATAGGACCCTGTTAAGATCAAACGCAGCGGCCTCACAGAAAGAAAAAGGGAAAAACATAATTTGCGGAGGAAGAAAGGCAGCACTGGACTGCAAAATGAACTGTTTTCACCGTTTCCTATGTTAAATGTGGATCAGAGAAGGTTTGTTTTTCTGCATATAATTTTTCCAAACTCATAGTAAACAGTGGGGATGACAAAGGTTGTAGGCTGCATGAATTGTGTTGATACAAGCTTCATGGACATGCAAATTATCTCAAAGCCTTTGAATCTATTCTAAAATGTCTCAACGTGGCCTGTAAGTGACTAAAAACAGGTTCACCATTTGGGATCAGCACCAGTTGGCGTCTGTAAAAATGTAGCAGAACAGCAGCTGGTTAGCTTATCTCAGCATAACGGGTAGACAGGAAATTGCTAACCTGCCCTTGTGTAAGATTTAAAAACCTTGGACAACAGCAACAATTAAAAAACAACAAATTGTCCACTGTGGCGTACAAATCAAACAAATGAAATCTAACTTTTCCATTAGTGGAGGTTATTATATTGGATGCAGCCATTTAACTGTTTTTCCATTTCAGTTTTTATGCAGGGTGAAGCTAGTCCGATGCTTTATGTTTACTAAATAGGCATGGCAGTTGTTGTCTATTTTTTTTTTTTTAATCTAACTCCCAAGTTATGTTGGGAGTTAGATAAAATTTGTTACTTTAAAAGTGAAAAGTCTATCTAAAGTAGTCCGTTATGCAGAGAAAAACCATGAAATTGTTTTCTGTTTGACTGTTATACAAGGAAACACACTGAAAGGGCTTCTCATACTAGTTTTGTCAGTCGGTTTTTGTTTTTGTTGTTTGCTTTCATTAAATTATGAAGACTTGAGAATGTACAGGATGATGTCAGAGATAAACAGCTTTTCCAGAAGGGAAGAGTTGATATCATGTGAACAGATTTGCCTGTTATAAACAGAAGAGTACACCCACCTTTCCAAAGACAGCCGCTAACAATATTTTGATTTACGCACATATTGCTGAACTGTGCACTCTGAGAGATAGAAGCATTTTCCTGCAGAACTCACCCCTCCGTAAACCATGACACTTTTTTCTCTTTTGATCCGATTCCGTACCTTAAATGCTTTGCTGCAATCCACTCATAAAGCTTCTTCGTGGCTTTTATTTGGACGACACCTCAACCACTTTTCATTAAAACAATTTCTTTATTACGATCAGCATCACCATCTTCATAACAACATCAACGCACAATGCTGTCCTTGCTCCAAAGAGCATATCTGTCATTCAAGCTTGTAATGGCATTTGTATATTTTGTACAGTAAAGTTTATAAAATCATTTTCTACCCTTCCAGAAATGATTTACTTTCTGCTGTTCAACCGAATGTCAACGAATTACAATTTGCAGGCCTTGTAATAAAATTTGTGGGGTTTTTTTGTGCAACATTTAGTTGAATCTACTGTTCGGAAGAGAAAACAAATTGCCAATAAAAACTTTAAGTGATATTTTCAGATTTTGTGTCTGGAATCCCTTCTGTTTTGTTTGTATGAGGCAACTGAAGCAGAAGACATGCAGCCCCCAGAAACATATGTAAACATCTATGGTTTAACTTAAAGGGCAAAATCAGCTATGTCTGTTTGGTGAGACAAGACTGATAATTAAAAAAAAAAAGATAAGTAAACTGTCTGAGTCATGTTGTGCCCCAAGACATCATTAATGATGCTAATAATGCAGTTTACATATGTTGCCTTGACATCAAATTTAGAAATTAATTTATTTTTCTCTTGATATTGACCAAGGAAGGCCAAGCTGAACTCATTTGATGTTTTTTTCTATTATAGCCGATGGCAAACATTTCAAGTGAAACACACGCACACGGACACACACATATACACTCTGCATCTCATATCTCTGAAGGGCGTTCTGAAAGCTGAACCCCTTAACAATACTTGTTAAGTATGTTAATCATCTGTTACACTCTTACTATTAGAATAGCCCAAATTAAATATGAAAATCACATATACCTGCATATCCAGTGCAGGTGCGGTGCGGGTTGCTTTGAAAAGGAGGCATATGACAGTCTGAACGGGTCGCCAATCTATTGTGTCCTGTAGGATCAAGGTCATTTCTTTTTCATTCTACAATTCTGGTTGCGCAACTAAATAAGAGTCATTTTCCCCCTACATGCCTACATAGAACCAGCCAATTCTGACTCCCAAAATGTCAACTACAGCAGCTAGTCAATGGCCCTACACTCCCGATTATGATGTGTAATTTATGGAAGTGCCCTTCGACTGCAGTGTAGTTGTATACAGAGATAGATGTCCCTTCATTTGCAGCCATGGCAACACTTACAGGATTTGGTAGATTCTCAAATAATGTAATGGTGCATTCACTCGAATTTCCAACCCTCAAAACATAAAGGACGTGTACACAGTGATGTGAACTGCATAAACCTAACTGGTGGTCAAGCATTGAGTTAATATGGGTTTTATAATATATGAAATACTATGATATATCAAAAAAAAAAAAGAAAAAAAAAGAAAACATCACATTGAATGTAGGTTCTCCATACTTCTCCCGAGAACTTCTAAGAGTCCAAGAGGGCATCTCAATCAAAATCAATAGCATCATTTACAACTATCACCAATGGTTATTATTTAGCAGTAAAACACAAATTATCTAAATTTACATTAAATTAGTGTAAATAATTACTAACTATACTGTACAGCCTCTGTGTAGCATTATTAGTCCAATAAAATTCGCTTTTATTAGCGTGGATGCTAACAGCTGTGTGTGTGCATATTGTATGCACATATGGATTGACGGTCGTATGTATGACACGGCGGTGGTGGGAGTGATCACAGGGGGAGACGAGTCTGCCTACAGGGATGAGGTCCTGTGAGAAGCTGCTGGTGACCTTTTACCGCTCTACTATCGAGAGCATCCTGAACTACTGCAGCACGGTGTGGTTCTCCCACTGCACCGAGGCAGATAGGGAGGGACTCCAGAGAGAGTGGTCAAGACAGCACAGAAGATCATCGGCTGCCCCCTCCCCTCCCTTAAAGACTTATATTCATCCCGCTGCCTCACCAGAGATGAGGCAATCGCAAGAGACAGCACCCATCCTGCACACCACCTGTTTGACCCGTTACCCTCTGGCAGGCGCTACAGGTCCATCAAAACCAGGACAAACAGACTCAGAAATAGCTTCTTCCCACAAGCCATCACTGCACTAAACACAAGGAGGCACTGACATCGCGCCCCCACACACACCAACACCACTCGAGGACAATGTGCAATGTTGACAGAAACTGACTATATTTTTATATTTTACCGACTGTATTTACTTTATATTTTTATATTCAAGTATTGTTGCTTTGTTTGTCATACTCGGTCGCTGCATTCTGAAATGCAAAGGCTTTTCCCAGTTGGATTGGTGACCCCAGGGCACTACCTGACTGCATCCAGAGTCTTTGTAAAAACTCATGACGACATACATGATGATTACACACTTTAGCAGTCAGTGCCCAACCCAAATACACACACAGATTTCGGCGCCAACTTGCCACAGCACCTGTACACAACTAGTGATGACTGGTGTCAAAGGACTGGGAATCTTGACTGGTACAAAACCCAGTCTTGTGATTTACTGTACTGTACTTTGTATTTTTCTTCATGTGGATTCTAGAAATGAACCCATATATCACAAAAACACATTTTTTTTCCTGTGAACTCCACTTTCCAAGAATTTGAAGGGAGTTGGTCAATATTCTATTAACGCCTGTAAAGTTCGAACCGACCATCTTGCAATGGGCCTATTGATTGCACCTGAGGAGGTTTAGTTACATGGGAAGTGGTTCGATTTTCAGAGTGTATTAGTGTGTACCGTATGTGTACTGAACTCCAACACAGACAGCTGAAGACAGAAGTGGCAAATCCGTAAATGACGGCAAAATATCTTACTCTTACCAAAGCTTTTCATTTTGTGAATCAAGTACAAAGATTCACCTGCCAGTGTGGCGGATAACTTTCCAATATAAGGAAGGCACCAATTATTGTCAAGTTGCAAAATTTAAGGACATGTGAAACCTGTTTACCCTTGCCCCCCAAAAGACAATGAGAGTATACGAGTCAGGCCTGTCTGTATGTAATCTGTCCAGACCTGAAAATCAACAGCACATTTGGACTTGAAACATGCGCACAAAGTTTTCCACGTATCCTGGCCCTCGTTGATCTGGATCTTAATCTGGGTTCAAAGTTTTTTAAAGGATTCTTCACCATTGGTAGATACATTTACATGTTTTAAACAATATCACAATTCACAGTATTTTAATTGTCCCTCCGCAAAGTGGACACTGTCTCTGCACGGGAGGCTTGTCATATGCTACTCAAGTCTACACCTCTGAACAAAGAATAGTTTTGCAGTAACCCGGCAAATGCAAGCAAGGATTATGATTTTTTGTTTTTCTTGTTGTTGTTTTTGGTTTTAGCTGTGCTACTGTCAGTGACATTTAAGAAGCAGAAACCAGCAACTCCAATTACTGCTGGTTTTCTCTCCTAGCATTAAAGTTAATTACAGTTAATTGCAGTTATTTGGTTTCACCTTGCAATAACCTTGTGTTGTTTACTTCCTGATTAGATGGCTCGAGTGAAAACCAGCAGGACTCATGAGTCCACCAACTGATATGAAAAAAACATCATCAGATTTCATCAAAATTAAAGGTACAGTGTGTGGGGGAAAAAAAGGATTTAAATGATTTGAACATGAATGAATAAATCTCTTGTATGTGTCATTGAGATCAAAAATTTCACTGAATTTTGTTGCATTTTACAGTGGTCTGAATCTCATTGTTTTATAAAAACTTGTCTTAAGCATGTGCAATTTTATTTGAAGTTGCTGAAACATATTTGAAGAACAAGGCTCCCTGAGCCTGGGGTGAGCTCCTGCATCAATCATTTTCAGAGGGCTTCAGAATTATGTGAGATGCAGCAGTGAAGAGCCCCAGAGCTAATGACAAGTTTGACCTTTCAGGGAAACAGAAGTCATTATTCTTCCTGATAACATTTTTGATGGGATGCAGCAGTAGATGGTAACATGCTCAAATACACCATCAAAATAAAGATTTTTCTTATAACTTTGATTTCCTTTATTAAGCTAGAATGATGGGGCTACTGCAGGGAGTGTTCTCCTTGCTGTGACGCTATTGTTGGAATGAGAATTAACATGCCTCGCACAAGTCATCAAGAGATCGCACTCTTTGCAGAAATGCAATGATAATGTTAAGCATTCATTGGATAATAGCAGGAGCCAGTTAACATGCATCACTGTTTCCCCCTGAGATCTTTGCAGGAGCCATTGTGGTTCTATGCTATGACCACATCTCTTGTTTAAGATCATGATAACAAAAAACCCTTACCTGCTTTGATGTTGTTGTGAAACTAATTTAAAGTTGGATATGGAAGTTGTTTGTCACTCCCATGGAACCTATTGTTGTGCCTCACTTCACTTAATACAGTTAAATTTCAAACCTCTTACAGGTTCAAGTGGCCTCATGTGGATAATAATGTATCTGGTCATATTATTACAATTTCCTTTCACTTATATCAAAAAAGTGATACATGAACAAACAAAACTGAGTTCCGAAGACAATGAGACGAAAGCAACAACATTCATGTACTCAAGGATATATGAAGGTATATGGGTTGCTTGCATAAAGGGCAGTGATAATAAGAGACAAAAATCAATAAGTGGATTTGTAAAAAAAAGAGTAAATAAAAAATAAAACTTGATTTAAAAAAACACACTCAAAAACTGCAATAGATTAAAAGGAACAAAAGTAGTTTGCAGTACCTATTACATAGTGAATGAAGCTGGACTCAAAAGCAGACCCAGAATGAGGAAAAGTCAATATCATATAATAAAAAACTGGGTCGGTACAGGTAAGGTGGTCAGCACAGGCAAAAGTATCCAAAATGGCAGGCGAAAACTTTAGAGCAGGGTTCTCCAACCTTTTATTTTCTGTGAGCTATATTTTACACAGTGAAAATGACGGAGAGCTACTCATGTTTAGTAACATTTATTCACAGTGCTAATTTCCATATAGAACAAATGAATATGATTGTTTTCTACATAACACATTCAAAAATGTTAATACGTGACACTTTCTGCAAAACAACTTAAAATGACAAACAATACTGTATCAAATTTTTTGCATTTTTAACACTTCAAAAAATTGTGAAAGGAACATTCTTTTATAAAAAAATCAAATGATTTCACTGACTGTTCCTGAATATTTTTAAACATTTTTAACAATTCAAAAATTCTAATATGGGACAATTCACCAGCTTGTGCATTTCAAAATGTACACATGCTATCAAAACTTAGTTTCAGTCAGTGAGAGGACTGACGCTGCATGGATTCAAACCAGAGAGCTGTATGCTGGAGTGTATCTGCTTTGGTTCCCTCTGATGGAGTCATTTAAATGCTCATCCGTCAGTCTGGTTCTAGATTTAATGACATTCATATGGGAAAAGGCTGATTCACTCGGATAAGTCAACCCAAACAAAGCAGCTCTTTTCAGAGCAGCGTGGTGAAGATTTTTATAATTATCTGGCTCTACCAAAACTCCAGAAATGCTGTGAATGCTGTGAATGCTGCTGGGATTTTAGCCGCACATTTTTGGATGTTTATGACCTCCATCTCCATCTCAACAGGGTCAACACAGAAAAGTTCAGCCATCATTCCTGACAACTCACTGATGTCAACATTCAGGAAGGGGTTAGCAATAAAAGTCACACAGGGCTCCAGGTTCTCAAAGTCACAGAATCTGTCCGAAAACTCCTGCCCCAGCTTGGATAACAGATCACAATATCTGTGTACTTTAAACACTTTTTCTGCCCCTTAATGGCTTTTCAGCATCTTTGCAATCGAGGGAAAGTGCTGAAATCTTGTGTTTTTCATTTGCTGGATGTAAAAAGAGAGTTTTGCACTTAAAGCCTGTACAGCACTGATCATATAACATACTTTTTTGTCTCTACCTTGTAACTGCTGGTTCAGGTGGTTCATTTTTCCAGTGCTATCCGCGCCAAGAAAGCCAGGTCCAACAGCCACTCAGCATCACTTAGTAACGTGGTATCCTCCCCCCTCATTTCAATGAAAGTCCTGATGTCACCAAGCATGTAAGAAACCGCTGCAGTATTTTACTACAATGTCTTAGAACATTCTTCCAGGAAAAGCTTAAAGCTCCAGTGTTGCTTGGCCTTTGCCCGAATCGAGTTAATGAATTTAACAACAGGCTTTATGACATGGTCAAATCCCATGAGCTTTGCACAAATAGTCTGTTGGTGGATGATACAGTGATAATTCACAAATGTAAGAAAGTCAGGGTCCACTTCACAGTGAGCAATAAATCCTGGGTGTCGGCCAGTCTTTGCCGGTGCTCCATCAGTTGTTACCGAAACCAGTTTTTGAATGGGAACCTGTTTTTCCACAAAATACTGCCTCACATCATCGTAAATATCAACTCCCTTGTTAATGCTTTTCAGTGGAAGTAACGTTAAAAACTCCTCTTTTGGTCATTGAACACCACCCTTATGAAAACAGCCAACCGCTCTGTATCACTAGAGTCCACAGACTCGTAACACTGAAGTGAAAATTAGGAGCACCTGTTCATGTCCGACTCCAGCTGTCCCACCGCATCCGTAGACGGCGCACACAACCGCCGCACCACAGTATTCGCACCAAGCTGGACAGCGGCAATAGCGTACAGAAGCTCTGTCTTATTTTTATGGTCCCGAAATGATGATTCCACCACCGCTCATCGGTGAACGTTTTTTTGTGCATGGTTAGGGTGTGCGCCACTTTAAATGATGCTTCTGTTGATGCGCTTGCCTTCTTCGTTGGTGAAGGGAACAGAGACTGGGTGTTTTTGGAGAGTAGTTTTCTGCTCCTTTACCTTGTCTTTACAGAGGCTGCTTCCTGCAGGAAAGTCCCGGGAGAAATTGCTGTGAACTGTTAAATGTGTTCCATGTTGTATCTTTTACCAACTGCGAGGCCACAAATCAGACACACACACACTTGTCGTTCACATTGGTGAAAACAAAAGTCCGTTTCCCACTGCTCGTGGAAATAATACATTATTTGCCTCTTACTGGCACTGCACTGCGTTGATGTCATTGTTGCTAGGCTGCTAACACACCGGCACCTGGTCAGCCTTCTCTTTCCTCCCGTCCTGCTCCAATGACAGACAGCAGCACAGCGCAAATGTTTGATTGACAGCTGGTTGAAAAATAATCGGTTCATCTCAGGAGGGAGTGGGACACCTGATATTTTGATTAGAAGGGAATTTTGATCGGTTTTTACGAAGTGACAAATCAAAATTGTGCCATCATATTTTGACTCCCTGGCCTGCTCCTGGACAGGGCCTGGTGAGCTACCGGTGAGTAACATGTCGGAGACATGCGCTCTAGAGTTTATTGGGTGGAACTTCTCCTGGTGGGATTATAGTCTTGCAATCAAGCCATCTCTCCAATGGCAGAAAGCAGGCAAAATGGTGGTTCCTGAGGAGGCTCTGAGCTGTTGAACAGCCTGGAGAGAGCATCAGGCTTTACATTTTTAGAGTTAGTGAAAAGTTTAATCTAAAGACAAATAAGACAAATATTGCCCACCTGGCCAGACGATTCAATTGCTTAACAGATCTTAAATACTCTAAATTCTTGCAATCAGTCCATATCGAGAACAGCTGAGCTGCCCCCTTCAGCCACAAGGGCACCACCCCAATTTCCCAAATCCAACGCATCCACCTCAATCACGAACTGTCTGACGATCCAGCAAGATCAGGACGGGCGCAGGTGAAGAGATTCACCAGTGGCGAAGAGGCTCTTTATGGTATGGAATACTCTATCAGCTTGTGGAGACCTGGACAACTGTAATTTAGAGGAAGTTGGGGCGTGAAGAGTGGCAGCCATGGCATAAAAATTCCGAATACATTTTCGACAGAAGTTAGCAAAACCCTGAAACCTCTGAATGTCCTTCCTGTTGGTCGGAGTTGGCCCATCAGTTAGCACTTTAACCTTTGCAGGATCCATTTGGACCTTACCGTCAGCAATGACAGAGCCCAGGAAGGAGACAGATGATCTGTGAAAATCACATTTCTCAGCTTTCAGAAACGCTGCTCAAGCAATTTCATCAAAACTTTTGCGGACATGAGAGACATGACAATCAGTATCTGTAGAGAAAACAAAAAATATCATCAAGATATACAAACACAAACTTCAACATGTCTCCAAGTACATCTATCAATAGTGCTTGAAACACCGCAGGTGCATTGGTCAAACCAAAAGGCATCACCAGATACTCTTGTGGCTGCTGGGAGTGTTTAATGTGGTCATAGACTCTTCACCCTCCTTTATTTTATAGTAGTAGTATAGTGAGTATTTCTCAGGTCCAGCTTGGTGAAAACCTTAGCACCCTGTAATAAATCGAAACCTGAAGAAATTAAAGGAAGGGGATATCTGTTCGTTTCAGAGAACCATCCTCACCCACAAAGAAAGACCTTGCGGCCGACGGTGAAGAGGAGGGCCAGATAATCCACCCTTTAGCGCGCCATTCATGTATTCTTTGCTGGCCTGTTGTCCAGGTGCTGACAGGGAATACAGACAACCGGGCAGAAGATCAATGGTGCAGTCATATGGTCGATGCAGAGGTAGCAGGTGGCTTTAGATTTTTAAATAGTTCCTTCAAATCCAGATAGCACAAAGGTGCAAAAGATAAAATTGGAAATTGATCCTCCTCAGCAGGGAAAGAAGCCTGTGTACTGGCCTGACTATTGTCTCTGTCCTTAAAACAGGTCCTATTGCACTCCTCGCTCCAAGATATACTATTACCCGAATGCCAATCAATATGGGGGTTGTTTAGCATCAACCAGGGATATATACTAAAACCAGAGGATACTGAGGTGCATTATATAGATAAAAATTAATGCTCTCCTTATGTCCATCCCCACAAGCTAACATTACTGTTTATGACTGTTGCACGACATTACAGAGGAGCTTACTGTTCAAGGCTCTAACTGTTAGCAGATACAGTAGAGGCTCTGAGTTTAGACCGAGCTCTGCTGCCAAAGAATATTCCATGAAATTAGCGTCTGCTCCAGAATCAATTAACACTTGGAGGCTGGAAGAGCGAGAGGATGAGATTAGTGTGGCTGGAACAAACTACCACTTGGTCATACTATATAGATATCAAAGAATTTGAACATTAAATATCAAATCTAAATCTTTTGTGAGTTTTAAATCTCAATGGTGAAAATTCAACATATTTTAGATTCATTTTTGTGCCAAATGTTAGCATAATTAGCTAAATTAAAAAAAAAAAAAAAAAAAAATTAAAAAAACAAAAAAAAT
>KV751322.1:2308102-2353256 GCA_001698575.1 Mola mola | reverse complement strand
TTTGCCATAGTTTTAACTGCCACTTGGACATTAATTATGAGAGATAATTAAGAAATGAATTTTATGTGGTGTGCTAGAATTTATTTTGCATACATGGCCTTTAGCAAATAGCGACATTCCAGAAATATTATTACACTTGTTCATTGGTCATTTGTAAAAAAGATTTTTTAACAAAACAAATATTTCATGAATTGTACCTACAGCTTATTACAAATGGCAAAAGGACTGTGCAGTCTTGTATTGCCTCACTTCCTGGAGTATATGGCATTCATCATAGATAAACAAAAGGGAGATTACAAGATAGCCCAAGGTAAGAAGAACATGTTTTTTGGCACTACCAACCCACGGACAAGACCTTCTCCCCAGTATGAGCCTATTAGTGGCTCAGAGTTCAGCATTATAGCAGTGCTGGAAAATTTGAAATGAAATGGGCAGTGCTGGCAAAATGTTGATAAAAACAAGAAGGTCTTAATACATGGAAGCTGGGACCAGAAATTGTCCACTGGGTGTTATGTGGGGAACTTGTTTCTTTTGATGTGATCCGAAACACAACATCAGTGCCGATTCCCCGTTGCTCCTGGGTGGAACTGAAATCGGTAAGAGTGGTGGGCCATCGTGAGCCAGGAGGACAGCGGGGGCATTTCATGCAAAATCTCTCACTTGAAAAGAAAACACCCACTCTTTGTTGGCATGAGATCTTCGGGTAACCAATAATTTGAGCATAGCTAAAGGGTCATCACTGCAGAGGACTGGAAGGAGCCTATGGCAACACTGCATTCACTTTGTCAAGGTCATCGGGGCATTATCAACACAGATGAGCTTTACTTTCTTTCTTGTTTCTTTGCTTTACAACAGACTGTTGCAAATGAAAACAGTAGCCTCTGTTATGTCAACCCTAAATGCTTGTGGGTGGTATGCAAGAGCTTGCCGGATCAAATTTTACCGTGCTCCCCTCGATGATTTAAATGGTTTTAAATGTTAAAAAAGCAGAGTCATACAGCCATTTTATTTTAAACACACGAAATACAGATCCTGAAGCAGTTTAAAGTATTGCTCCAGCCATTGGTTAAACCCCTAAAAAAATGTTTAGTTTCATAAAATTATAGATTTCCATTTTTCCCTTTGTGGCCTGGAAATCTCTTGGGCCAAATTTTATGCTGTGGCCGTCTGTAGTTGCACAACTTTCGTCTCGCCATATCTCTGCTGAGCTTTGAACTGGTGAGTGACTCAGCCAGACATTTTTGAACCACACAAGAGTTCCCAGAAAGATGAGGACAAGTTACTTGGAAAAGGTTATAAGGTTGCCTGCCTATTTATATGTGAGAACTCATTTTGTTTCTACAACAGCTGACACCTGCAAGTCAGCAGAATCAGTGCCCTAGGTTTTCTACGAAGAAGATTAGTAAGAATCTATTTATTTTTTTTGATTTTGATTTGGTCATTGCTGGATGATTTTAACAGATAAAGGCAGGTCTTCAAGGGTAACTTGACTATGCAACGGGCCTGTGCAACAAGTCCAGTAGTAATGAATAGGTAACGTTTATCCCATTATGGAAATGTAATACAGTATATCACATATACGTATAACGTTATCAAGGGTGATACTGCCAAATATGTTACGTAGAGGGTGATATATTAATATCACATTTATTTGTTCTCTGGATATATGAATATACATAGTCAAATTTGTATACGCACATATATTACAAATACCTATATGATGATTTTGATATGGTTTTACATGTTGTGACTGTACATGTTTATGATGTTAAAGTACACAACATGCAAAATTATATACGTTTTATTTTATTTATCAATTTATTTTCTACTTCATTTTTTACTCTTTAAACACATATCTCTATCTTTAACATTTACAATTTAATCAACATACTATATAATGATGGCTTTTGAATTGGATATGTTGTAAATAAAGCCTGACTGGAGTGTCCTGTTAGTGTACCGTCCCACCATTCCTCACCTCACCACCTACGACAGGGGCACCACTGAAAGCATTCTGACTTACAGCCGCCCTTCCTGGTTCCTGAGCTGAAAGGCCCGATAACAACACCAGCTGAACAGGATGGTGAGACAGATCTCCTTTTGGATAAGGAGATCTATCATAACCCTGCATATGCGGAGCAGCTGAAGATCCAGTAGGTGCTGTACAGCTTCTTCCCAGAAAGCTGTAAGGCTTCTGAAAGGCCTGTCCCCACTCCACGAAGACAACTTTTAAAAAATTGACTTTTTTTTTTTTCCCTTAACAAAACTGCAATTTTAAAATTGTGTCATGTTGATGTCTGTTTGGTTTTTACTTAAAATATTTCTGGTTGTATAATTAATTCATGAATGTATTTTATTGTGAAACACTCACAGAAGCTGCTGAGAAACAGCATTTCATGTTTTGTATGCAAAAATGCAGTAAATACATATTTACTGCATATTTATAAGGAAACACAAATATGTCTATATATGAAATTATTCTGATTGTTATTAGGTTTTCATATGTGGTTATTCAATATATGTGCATACAGTATATTACATTTTCATATTTGTCCGTCCTAACGTTAATTAACAAAAAAATCAGAAATAGTTAGACATACTGTACATGAACAGATCCAGTCAAACAGACAATTTGATTTCCCAAAAGTCTCTTTTTTATTCAGAGTTAGATAAGAAAAGATGTAAGATGTTTAAACTTTTTATTCAAGTTATTTAAGTTATACAGTTGAGATCTGGCATTCTTTCGCTGGCCATTGAAGCTGGTCGATTCAAGATATTCCTGTGGAATTTCTGGCGTTCAGATGAACAGAAGTCGAAATGGCTGTTCAATTGTGCTTTTAAGCTTGCTAATGTTGTCTTCAATGCCTCGAAAAGAAGACAAGACTGTGTGTTCATTCACTACTTATTTATATTTCGATCCCTCATGGCAGCATATAGCGAATTTAGAAGTTTAGAAGTTCTGCCACATTCCTCATTCTTATTCTTTATTGTCCGGTGACGCATGTATGAATTTAATGTACACCTACAAAAAATGAAAGAGAGAAGTACATTTGATGTGAACAACACTCTTGGTAACTCTAAAAAAGAAAAACCCAGGATGTCTCAAACACACTAACATGACACAAAACTGTCCTTCGTGGTAGATGTTTCCTCTTTTGAGTTGTAAGTTCTAAGGTGTTGTCATTTAAAGAAATGAGCAAGGTTTTTCATGAAATTGTTGCAAACTAATGTTGCAATTGATTTGCTTTCAGTTCCTCTCAATGCAAGTTCACTGCTTGGAATCTCATTTTAGATAACTTTTTAAAGCCTTAAATAAGCCAGGAAACCGAAACTTCATATTTTCACTTTATAAAGATATAGATAAAATGACTTTATTTTATGCCAAAAGTTGAACAAAATCCATAAAAATGGAAAATTGAAACTGAATGGCAGATGCAAAAAATTTGAATGGAAATTTAAAAAGCATGATTTTTTTTTTCATCTTCATCATCTCCAATTTAAATTAGCTACTTGATTCCACACTGACAGAACAAAGGTATCAAATACAATCAATCTATGCAGATACTGGCTGTAAATGCAATCATTTAAATTAGGGCTGGGCAATAAAAATGATATATATCATGATATAAATATCCATCATTTGATATTTTTAATTTAATTATATATTGTGTGCCAATAGTACCAAAATTCATCACTACAATATTGTTGCAGAGTTTCCAAATGGAGGTATATGGTCAAAAATATTGTTTGTTTATTTTTTGTTGTTTTGTTTTTTTTTGCCATGATGAGCTTTCAAAAAGACATATTGTGATACATGTATTGCCAAATTGCCTTAAAAAAGGTCTTACCATTCGGCATTGATTTCAATATACGACACATTAGTTTATCAGGTAATCATGGGTAAATAATATCAGAAAAGAAACATGATGTACATTGAATTAAAAGTTGCCAATGTAACAATGACAGCACATGAAACAAAAGTTTCAAAAGTTAAGATTTTTGTCACAAGACAAGACTTACCAGTCATCATCAAACTACACTTTCAATTTAAATTTAAACATATGCCAGAGCCATATACTGATATTTCGTTAAATGTACAGTAGGCAGTGAAATCCTGTGCTCAGGGAATGAATGGAACTCTGTACAATATTCTAAGTCTGGAGGACTGGCCTCTAATAGAACTGGCTGAAAGAACAGAGAGCAGCCCAGGACAAGTGATGTGACCTACTGGATCTGGATCATTCTGGATTACATGAGTTGAAGAAATCACTGGCGCATGTATTCATGTAGGCATGAAAATCTAAAGTCAGCATGCAAACAAATGTTTCCTATAGCTACACACACGCAAGCAATTTAACAGTGTCATTCCTTTTAATGGCAATAAAAAAAATGGGGATTTGGTAGATGTGTGAAAGGAAACCGATGTAATTTTAGACGGGCAGTCTTAACTCTGGGTGATGAGCAATGCGACGGGGCTAAGCAGGGGCTTTGCAGTGATCCACATGACGTGTGGCTTTATGAGAGGGCATATGGTACCACTCAAGCAGGAAGTGATTGACATAATGACATGCCTGACCATGATGTGTATCTGTGTGTGTGTGTGTGTGTGTGTGTGCGTGTGTAAAGATCCATCTTTAAAGTGGATTCAAAGAAATACCCTGTTAGTCTTACATTTATTAGATATCCAGGAACTGCACTTATCTGACCTATAAATTGATAGCTGAGGAAAGGCAAAGGCCAGTTTAATCTCACTGATCACGCATGAATAGCCACTTCGAATTCCACTGGCTTATATCTCACTGTGCAGCCGAATGAATCGAGTACCTAAATGTCTGTGTGCCAACTGCAAGATAAAAAGAGAAAAGACAAGAGAAGGGCTCCACTTTCATCCCATTAGCATAAATGGAGGTAATTATTTTCTTTCCTTCTCGGAAAATCCTCGAAAACTGCAGGGCTGCGGGGCCGCTCAGCAGTCACATGCAGAGTGCAAGAGCTGTAGTGTCCGGAGTCACATCATTGTTATCACTTGGGCACCAAAATGAGGTACATACACTGCTGGATAGTTTAATCAAATTTTCATATCTGTGATCGCCTCATGAGGGACGTTAGTGTGGGTGCCAGATGTGCACGGGGTCCTGAGCTTAAAGATTATGGACATAACTCATACACGTGCTGCTTTACTGCTCGATTCACCTCCATTAAACAACAGCTTTTCAAACGTAAAACAAAAGCAGAAAATAAAAAATGTTAAAATAACAAGAATGGTAAAGCTAGCTGCGCGAAGAATATTTAGTGAGCGGATGTTAAAGAAGGAATTTATAAGAAATTGACTGTAATTTCTGAGTCATCAAGTACTTTCTATTAACCCAGATTATCAATATTTGATGGAGTGGATAAAACCATTAACCTTTTTTTTTCTTTTTGATGCCCACCTTTAAGGACACCAGGAGAATGGACCGGACAGTGCAGGAGAGACAGAGTCGACTTTCTCTGTCACAAAGTGTAAAGCTGAACTAATCTAATCATTGAACCTGCCCAAATCAACCCGAAAAATCAATACGCTAATTATGGCAAAATTCCACATTAATTTAGCTAAATACTAAAACTGGGAATAAACAAATTTCCCTCCATAGCATTTCCAACCGGCTCTTTTATCATTGGCACCACAGGCGCAAACACATGACAAAAACGCAAAAACATGGCTACTACAAGCAGTCAATTGAATTTAAAAGCAACTATTAGAGTTCAAATTGCACCTTTAATTCTGGTGTCAGGAAAAAGAAAGTAAACAAATGACCTTGTCATTTTCAGATCCGGCGGAAAATTGGTTTGAGCCCTCGAGTCGTGATGTTGAGGGGGATGACACACTGAAGAGGGAACGGATTTCAACAATATTGCGTTTTCCTATAAATGAATTCCTCTCCATTCAGTCTTGTTCTACTGTCATTTTTCTCTCATTCTCCTTTGCCCTCTCCATCAGCAGGGACAATTTTCACCATTATTCCATTTGTTCCACTGTTTTCTGGAAATAGTGGTGAGGGAGAATTGTGCCCCCTCGTGTTTTGGTTCCACACTGGTTGCCACAATAATTTGGTGCCATAAATAAAACCATTTTTTGCATTGAAAAAGAAAAAAAAAAAAAAAAAATCCAGCCTGGTGGTTGCATTAATAGCAGTGAAAGTACTGTTTGTGCCACAGTTTCAAATTGCCACATTAACAGGGATCCAATTACACCACCCTAAACCTGGGTGTTGTAATTTTACTGTAGTCATTGCACTCAACAATTGAAAATCTAACACAATAATAGTCTGAAGCAAAAAAGGTGTGTTGTCTGTTTAAGTGATGACACTTTATCTACAAAGTTCAACTTCACTGTAAGATCAGTATTTTCTGCTAAAACAATTTTCTTTAATGCCAGAACAGAATGAGAAACTGTGAACATATTTCACACTGGTTTCTGACGAGCTTATGACGTTCTTGTTTCTGTGTGTAGTGATGACCCCCTAGTATTTTGCTTGTATGTTTGGTGTTTCTTTCAGGCTTTCAGCAGGCAGGGCTGGGCAGAGCTGCTGATTCTGATGTTTTCCACCTGGTCACGCTGGACCTAAATTGTTTAGGGTGGCTCTTCCACTCTTTCTCTTGGTTTGGTTATCCTTTCAAATACTTTTAACCCATGACAAACACACAACACGGGAGCCACTAGTGACATACAGTCTACTGATTGTTAATGTTGCTTTAGTTACAATAAAATTATGTTTAAATGATTTTATTGTAACTAATTGTTTGGTCTCCCTCATTGTCAGACCTGCTGAATCTGGGCTGTGACAGTGTGAAGCAAACACAGCATCCAGCGAGTCTGGTTATACTTGTGGGACACTCAGGTTGCTTGATGTGCAAGGTTCACAGGGAAGTGAAACTAAAGGTGAAAATGTTAAATTAGCCCTTAAAGCAAAAAACGATGAGCCGCCAACTTGATCAAAGTCACCATGGAATGCACAAAAACTTACAATTCAACCATTCCACTTTGGCATCCAGATATTCATCTACAAGTGCCACATCCACAACACAGCCACGTATTATCCCTTTTTTTTACTTCAGTGTCTCCTCATGCCTATTATGTACCTTCATGTCTTGTGATGTGAGTGTTAGGAATGTCTGAGGAAGTTTCATCTATTGTAACAACAGCCTTTTCACTTTACTGCTCTGCTAAAAATTTAAATTTAAAAAAAAAATCTGTGAAAATGTAGTTGCAAAAGAGTCTGATTATTCCCAGAACTGATGAAGAGTGCAAGGCACTTGCAAATTAAAAACATCAGAGGCATTCCCATTGTTTGGACATTTTCTGGATAAGTTTGGGACTGTTATCATAGTTCAATGTGTAGCTTGTTAAAATAATAAAGTCCATGTGCACAGTAGAGCTATAGCTTTAGTGCACGTTGGAATTAATGACAGAAGTGATTTAAAAACCATGATCAGTACTGTGTCTGCTGATAACACAACTGTATTTTTTATTCATTTATTTATTCTTTTATTAGCAGTGCTATTATCACCAGTTTTATGTTTTCTGACTTTGCTTGTGTTTATTTAACCAACTGAACAAAGACATAAAAGTCCATTACAGAGTTTCAGACATTCATTAAAGTTTACAGATACAGCATATAGGTGTTCATGGGGTTACTACTGACATTGATACACATAGAATTTGACTTTACCAAGTGATGTAGACCGATTGGTGTGAGATTGCGTGTCGTGTGTTATTCAGTGAAATCATGCTCCTTGATGTATAGTGTTGATAATTTTATTTTATGGTAAGGAAAGGGAGACTGGATTAAATTAAGACACCTATGTGTTCCTAAGGTGATAGGAGGTCTGAGACTACACTGTCTCTCATTTGAAATGGCTAAATTGCCTAGTGGGAACTAGCACACAATAAGGTAAATAGAAAAATGAGATACGGCTGTATGGATTGAGTCCTTAATCAGTAGAGTAGGTGATGCCAGGTGTGGTGTTGTGCAGTCTGATGGCAGATGGAATGAAGGACACCCCAAGCACTTTGAGCCCGTGGCTGAATGAGTCTGTGGCTAAATGATTTGCCGCAGCTCGGCGTATAGAGGATGACAGGGATCATCCATGATAGCCTTCAGCTTTCCTCTCATCCTCCTCTCAGTCACTACCTCCACACTGTCAACTTGCATCCCCACCGCGGAGCTGGCTTCCCTCACAAGCTTGTTGAGCTTGTTTGCACCACCGCTCCAGATGCCACTTCCCCAACACGCAGCAGCAAAGAAGATGACATTGGCCACTACAGAGTGGTACAAAATCCATAGCACCTTGGCGTCCACGTTGAAAGACCTGAGCCTCCTCAGGAAGAACGGTATTCTCTGTCCTTTCCTGTAGAGGGCCTCAGTGTTGTTTGACCAGTCCAGTTTGTTATTTAGGTGCACCCCGATGTCCACCATCTCCACCCCCTCCCCGTTTATGAAAACAGGTGTTGGGTGTCTTTTCCTGCGTCGGAGGTCCACCACCAACTCTTTGGTTTTCCCAATGTTGAGCTGCAGGTGGTTCCTGTCACACCATTCCAAAAAGTTCTTTATTAGGTCTCTGTACTCATCCTTCTTGTCGTCTGTAATGCAGCCAACAATGGAGGAGTCATCAGAGAACCTCTGCAGTCGGCATGTCCCAGAGTTGAAGCAGAAGTTGGAGGTGTAGAGGGTGAACAAGAACGGCGACATTATAGTTCCCTGGGGTGTTCCAGTGCTGCTTGTCAACACGTCTGACAAGCAGCTTTGCAGCCTGACATACTGCGGCCTGTCTGTGAGGTAGTCTGTTATCCATGCCACCAGGTCCACCTGCATCACCCAGAGCTTCTCAGCTAGACGGACTGGCTGTACGGTGTCAAAGGTGTCCAGGCAGTTGCGTACCAGGGCCCTGAGGTGTAGCAGAACCAATCTCTCAAAGGTTTTCATGACACAAAGGTGTCCAGGCAGTTGCGTACCAGGGCCCTGAGGTGTACCAATCTCTCAAAGGTTTTCATGACGTGAGACGTTGGAGCCACAGGCCTGAAGTCATTTAGAGCACTGGGACGAACCTTCTTGGGCATCGGGACTATACAGGATGTCTTCCAGATCGTGGGCAAACTTTTCAGCCTCAGGGAGAGGTCATAAAGATGTGTGAAGACTCCTGCAAACTGCTCCGCACACACCCTGAGCATCTGTGGGTTGATGTCGTCTGGTCCCCTGGCCTTATTAGTCCTGGCCCTGGTGACCTGCCGTCTCACCTGGCTGGTCTTGATGATTGGGGGTGTGGAAGGGGGTTACTGTCCACCCTGCTGGATGTCAGACTGCCACTCCTCGTAGGAAGGGGAGGGGAAAAAAGAGACTGTTCTGTCCTTTTCTGTGCTTGTGAGTCAAACCTGTTAAAGAACAGGTTTAGCTCGTTCGCACATTCCTTAGTCCCCACCAGCACTCCCGTGGCTCTTTTCTACAAGTAATGTTCCTCATACATGCCCATATCCACTTAGCGTTTTCCTGCTGTAGCTTTCCCTCAATTCTATTCTTGTAACGTGTGTCTTCGGCCCTCCTTAGTTTCCTCCTCAGCTCCCTCCACAGTTCTCTCTGGATTTCTGGAACTTGACTGAGAGTGAGGCAACTCAACTGATCCAATTCTTGTTCATTCTAGGAAGGTATATGGACATAAATCCATCAAATGCACAGCACAATTCACACTATGTACAGAATATACTTCATGAGGGCACAACCCTGTCATCTACATTGGATAAAGATCTGTGGATTTGAATAAAGTGACTTTCAAGTGTCAAATAAATAGTACTATAGAAGATCTATGAAAAGCAGGTACTTCATGACCTCAAAAGAATTGTTAATTCAATAACAGGTAAGGTGCGAACAGATCTCCAAACTTAGCCTTCGAAACAAAAACCACCTAGTCTGCATCAGAGAGGGAGATGAGTGGCAGCCTTCAATACCCCTCTTGGTCACTGAATATCTGGTCATGCCGTTTGGAGATAACACTCTTGCTATGTTCTAGGGCCTAATTAACGATGTATTCAGAGATATAATTCGATGATTCGTATTTGTAAACCTGAATAACATTTAGGTTTTTTCATTGTGATGTCCCCTCCTCCCTCTTCCCTTTTTTCAGGGGTCTGAATGACTGTTGGCTGTCCCACTTAGAGCTGGTGGAGGACATGGAGACTCGCATAGTACAGCTTCTGGACTTCACATACCTCTGGATATATAGATTCCACTTACTCTTGGACCAATGAACTTCACAAGTATCATCCCAGTCTGGATACATGGACCACTATGACTCCTGAACCAACGGTCTAGACTTACGCTAAACTCACCTCTGGTTTGCTTCAGCATTTGTCTTACCAAGCCGCCCTTGGTCACACATCACCTTGGATTTTGTCACCAACCAACCTCCTAACACAATCATCCTCACTATCTTTGATTTTGTTTTTTTAAATTGGCTCATTTCATTCATTTGCTGAAATTTCCATTCTCTAGAGAAACCGCTAGCCTTGGTCTTAGTCTGTCTTCTGGACTCTGCCCACAGATTAATGGTCAGACTCAATGAGTAAACCAGGAGCTGGAGGTAGCACTAAGTTGTGTGGTTTCTGCAAACCAACCCCCTGTTTCTTGCTCAGTATAGGTGCACTAACGGTTGGCCCAGATATTTCGTACTGCACCAAAATACAATTGAAAATTTACAGATCATTAGCTATGCAACTTTTTATGGGGCAACTGCTGACATTGATGCGCATGGATTTTAAAGGTGGATGACAAGGTTTAGATTTGTATCAACTTACCGAGCTGATTTTTTGACATAGTGAAATATGTTTTCTTTAATGACTTGATTAATTGTTTTCAGAATGTGTGGCAAATCATGTCATTCATTTATACCGGTTCAATAATATACCTGATTCCCAGAAAGTGTGCAACCCTCAATTACTTGTATATAATTCAATAAATATATAAGCGTGCGGGACACATATCCAATAGGCTTTTCTGCTCCGTCCTCCATAGAGTGGGACGAAGCAGCTCCCCAGCCATATGGGAAGAGATCACAGGATAGAAGGACATCCTTGTCTGAATCAAAGCGCACTAGGAGTGGTGCTTAATGTTTCTCTTGAGCTCATTGCCACTTCCAAACAGGAGGTGGTTGTACTTTAGCAGTCCCTTATGTGTGTTGATAGTCACATATTTCTTCATCATCCAGCAGCAGCTGCTGGTATGCATGACTTACTTGTGTCCAGCTTTGTGAATGTTTGCCCACCTGCCATATTGGCAAAGTCCTCCACTCGTGGCAGAAGGTAGACGTCGAGTTGAGAGGCTTGATATAGGGTCAGTTTGTAATCACCACATACACGTACCTCTCGATCCTCTTGCAGTACTGCTATAATCGGGGCTGCTCAGTCATAAAACTCAGTAGTCTCAATAACACTGCTGCTGCAGCCGTTCCAACTCTGCCTCCACTTTGGCCTTTATGGTGTGTGGCACTGTGCATGTTTGAAAAAAACGTGGCTGTGCATTGGGGTCTACACACAGCGTCACTGCATCAGCATACTTTACCAGTATCTCTCCTATCACTGTCATATACCTGGTTTCTCCCTAATTCAGGTGGATCTTCTTTAGGAGGTCCTTGGCCCTTCCCTTTTTCACCACCAGTAGCCTCGCCGCAGCCTTCTGGTCCTGATATACCACATCGACCTCTATACCTCCAAAAAGTGGAATGTATCCACCTGTATGCTGTGTCAGTCTTATATTGGCTTCTGTAAGTGCAGGCCCCTCTCCGGAGTCCCAGAGTCCGTGATAACTGGCTTGGCTGATCAGCGAAGATGAAGCTCCCATATCCATCTCCATTTGCAGGTCTTTTCAATTTAACTGAAGCGCTGCATTAATGGGCTCAGCCTGGGGCTTGCTGAGGCTGAGCATGTTGAAAGAATACTCCTCCAGTCCTGTGTTTTTTCCTAACAAACAGCGCTGCATGCCATCATTGTTTACCCCAAAGACTAACTGGTGTCATCCAGCACACTTCCAAACTCATGGTGCTTCGGATAATTGTCTCAGCTCCACCACAAACGCAGCTGCTGAAACTTCCAGTGAAGGGAATGTGTGCGAGATTTGAAGCGTTGCACAATCACAGAAAACTTAGGGCGGCGATGATGCTTTTCCAGGTTTCCACAGAACTGTTGAATTATGTATCAACTTTATCGTCATTGCTCTGCAACAACTGAGGAGAATCAACCTTTTTGTTCCCCTTGTCATCACTGTTGTTTGGAGAAATGGAAAATGGAAAAATGCTCCAGTTTTTCGACATATTCAATCCAATCGCCAGCCCTCTCAGCAAATTCAGTGAGTAAGTCACCTGTAGCCAAGCTGCAACTTCGCTCTCAACAGCCTTTGGTTTAATCCTTGATGCCAAAAAGGTGTGATAACCTGAGAGGCAATAATACACGCACACTCCAGATCAGTTCATAAACTTTACTTAAGGCCTGCTCATTTTCAATGCATGCCGCCAACTAGAAAAAAACAGATATAACTTCTGGGGTGCAATCACACCCTGTAACGGATACAATTAAAAATATCAGCACTTTTCATATTGGTTCAGATGTTTAACCTGTTTTGTCTGTATCCCAAAGGATACAGATGGAGTAGGCTATTTATGTTTTGATGAGGCACGTTTACCATCTGAATCATTATGGACATGGCTGTCGACATCACTGAAGCATTGAACCACAACCTTGTTGGTTTTACTGATAGTGAAAATGAAATTCTCTATCAGTCCTCTGCATATATCTGTCATAAGTCACCTCACAGTAAAAGCAATTTATCACTGGAAATTATTTGCAGATAGTCAACGTAAATATAGTGATAAATTAAATTAGCCAAAGAATACAATTAGGGCTGTATTTCCTTTATCTATGGTGAGTTTCTTTAAAATCCACAGGCCTGATGGTCTAATATGGATGTAAAATGCTGCAGGCAAAACAGCTATTTTAGTATTGGATTCTTAACGGAAAATAAAAGTCGTAAATACTGTTCCATTTCAACAAATCAAGTAGGGGATATGTTAACCTCCAGTATTTTCTCTAGTGTTACAGTAATTCTTACTAGAAGTTCAGGAGGACCACACTGGGAGTGATGCGGCAGTGACGCCCCTCACCTCTCCTCTCGACTCCAGGTGGAGCGCGTGCATGTCACGAGCGTGTTGCACGTTGTGCGATGACGATAGTCGACCCACCCACAGTTCATTTAAACGCCCGCGCACGGCTCTCTCCCAGCGCGTCACCGTGTCTCCGAGTCTCCCGTCGCTCGGTGTTTAAAAGGCGGCCCGGTGCGCGGAGGGGCACAAGCGTGCCTCGTCTCCAGAGAGGCACAGCGCGTTCCGGACGCGTTGGGTTTTTTTTTTTTGGATGAACGACCCGTGTAGCCGCTGCTGAAGAAGCGACGCAGGCGCGTAGGAGTTTTATACCAACTTCCCTGCAGCCGGCTCTCTGGGGTGAGTTTGTGCACGATGTCTCGATGTGCCCTGATCCCTGTATTCGTGGGTTTTGCCGTGAGAAAAATTGTGCTTCGTGCATTCCCCTGCTGGATGAGAGCCACCGAGGAGTGTTCCTGAACTCATGTGTAAAAACCTGTGGCAGGTTGAAGGGCAGCAAAAAAATCTGAGTTTTAATGACCTGTGGTTTTGTCGGTGGTTCGTGCTGTTTGGTGCCAAAATGTGTTGCCAAAACCTGTTGCTTTGGGAAATAGGCGTGAATTAAGTTCAAGATCTGCAGGAGCATCCGATGCATCTTTGCCGATGTACTGAGGAGAGCTGTGCAAAAATGAAGCTAAACGGCACGTTTTCTTGAGCCGACTTGTCCCCTGCATTTTCTTCAAAAACCCACATCTAAACTTTGTGTGTTAATACACTTGAAATTGCCATTAAGTTTTGATATTATTCGAATAAACACGCGCCTTGTTTTTCTTGAGGATTTGTGACTAATCCTTTTTGTATTTCTGTATTTTCTTGCTGGCTGGCGCACACGGACGCCAGAGACCAGAGAGAAAGCGACACTCAGAATCATTATTTTGTGCCATATTTACCTGTCCCTCGGGTCCGGGGTTATCTTTACAAACGCGGTGCGTGATGGCGCTCGACTTATCTGCCCCCATGAAACTTTAATTTAGCTCTCAGTCAGATGCGTAACGCCACAAGCCTCCACCGCCGATTTTCTCCTGCTTTAGGGCTCCAAACACGCGCTTAATATTTACGGCCAGTCATCTTTGAGGCAAACGCCGCGGCAGTCTCCACAGATTTGACTCATCGTATTCGGAGCACATTTTCATCAATATTCACACATGGCACAGGTAATTTCTCATCTCGATGGAGTGCAGCTGCAAAAAAGGAAGGATTAAAAGGCTGCACACAAAAAAATATCCCTGTGCCCCAGGAGGAGTCAATATTTATGAATGTTGGCCACTTTTTTCAAAAAGCTCCCAACAACCCCCATCACCACCACCAGCATCAGCAACTGTAGACTTGTTTGGGACGTGTGATTTCGCCGATTAAACTGGCTGAACCAGGAGTCACTCGTGGCTGATATGTGAGTATTGCGTGACTGGGTCAGCGGACAGGAGGAAAGGAAGGGGACAGACGAGCACTGACCTCGGTGCTGAAGTCTTCCCTCTGGACGCCGCGTGCCGACACTTAGGCGGTGCCTGACCGTGTGTGCGTGTGTCGACAACGACACCCACGGTCACATGAAACTTTTTCAAAGAACCAGTTTTAAAAGAGGAAGAAGAATAAAAAAAACAAGGGTTTCAAGATGAGTTAGAATGTTCGGTCTTGCGCCGCTTTCCTGCCAAGTTAGGCATAGCGGAGGCAGGCGCGTGCAACCGCGTGTTTGTTGTCTCTCAATCAGATCATTTCCTCTCAGGGTCATAACGGCTGAAAATGCGGGAGGAAAAGTGTCACGGGGACGAAGAAACCGTCAGGTTCCGGGAAATTAAAAGAAATACTAAAATGCCCCATTTACTGTATGTGTGTTGTTAAGCGATCTCCACATTTCATTATCTGATCCTGTTTTTATCCGTTTTCGTTCTCAATTGGCCATACTTATTGATACTAAATAAATGCATTTCTCTCAAAACTTGAGTGGGATATAAGTATGAAATACCTTTTACAGCACCGGTACTGCCTCATGATTGGGTAGACACTTCACCACTGGATAAAGCAGTCTTAGAGGAAAAGTTTTCCAAATGCTGTGTACCTCGGCACTGTTGCTCTATAGTCTCATGGACTAAGTTAAGTAACACTTGCCAGTGCTTAAAAAAATAACAAACAAATTTGATCCAGGTGGATATTAGAATTTCATGTCTGTCTCTGTATTTTCCTTATGTAGCAAAACAAGACTTCATTATCTGTGCAATATTACCTTCTGAAACACTTAATGACTCTTACACCCCCTTTAACTTGACAGGGAATTGTAAACAGATCATGCAGTGAAGGTAATTTACTCTAAAATTAATAGAACCTGTGTTTCCCCTCCTCCATCTCCTTCAATTGCTTTTCAGAAACATCCCTGGGGACTCACACACTCGCAAACGAGCGCAAGCACACGATCACACAGCAGGCACCATGCAGGAGTCCGAGCCTACTGTGTGTCAATTGCAGCCCAACATCATCTCCGTGCGACTTTTCAAGAGGAAGGTCGGGGGTCTGGGCTTTCTGGTCAAGCAAAGGGTGTCCAAGCCGCCGGTCATTGTGTCCGACCTCATCCGTGGTGGCGCGGCGGAGGAGTGCGGCCTGGTGCAGGTGGGCGACATTGTCCTGGCGGTCAACAACAAGCCCCTGGTGGACCTGTCCTACGAACGGGCCCTGGAGACGCTGAAGAACGTGCTGCCTGAGAGCCACGCCGAGCTGATCCTCCGAGGACCCGAGGGCTTCACCACCCACCTGGAGACAACCCTGTCAGGAGATGGCCGCCAACGGACGGTGAGGGTCACGCGCCCCACCTGCCCACCCGCAAAGTCCTATGAGAATTGCTTCCCCCTCAGCCCTTTAGGCCCCGGGCAGCAGCAGCAGGTCACCAAGGAACCCCAGCTCAGGGCCATCGAGAACCTGTCCTCTCCATCCATCGGCCAGTCCCTCCTACAGAGGGGAGGCGTGCAGGCGCAGGATCCCCTGATGATGAGGGACGGCGACCGCGGTGCCCCACTGTGCAACGGGCTGGAGGATAACAATGAGCTGCTGAAGGAGATTGAACCAGTGCTGCGCCTCATCAGAAACAGCAAAAAAGAGATCAATGGAGAAGGCCAGAGGAATGCTGGGAGAATGGATGCCGAAATTCAAGGGGCCTGGTAATTTGTGATGTGATACTACACTATTGATCCCTTAGTTAAGGTGTCGTGGTGATTGTTTCCCTCCACACTGTGAGTTTGATGTCGAGAGAAGAATTAGAATCAGGATTCAGGTCAAGAGCTCTTCAGCTGGGCGGTTATTAGCTGACACCAGAGAATGCTCCTGGCCCTCTGATTAAAAGAAACTCTTCCTGCTCAATTTGTCACCTTGCAGTCCCCCCAAACTACCTGACCCAGCTGTGTTGCATAAGCTATCATGCACAGGCTGTTATTCATCTAATATGCTGCAGTGTGCAGTCTACCATAAGTAATATTATGATCTGCGAACCACAGTGAAGCGCACAACCTTCATCCATTTCAGTGGCTTTTATAAGTTATTGCTATAGATGTTTGCAAACAGAAAATATAGGGTTCGTTTGGGCAGTTTTATAGTGTAAAGTAAACTTTTTGCAGTTTAGAATTGAGGTCATTTGGTTGCATCTTTGATCTGAGATGACTTGTCATTGCAAGATTATTTTAGAATAGACAGCTGAATTTATTATTATGACCATTCTTTATTTGCTTTATACAAGTCAGGCGCTACAGCAAGTGATGAATCTGCAACTTTTCTGTACAAATCACGTGTCTTTTTTTAAATGTTTATCGGAAACTGATAAATGTTCGGCTTGGACTGACTGATTCACGCTGGGACACCTTTAATGAGGCTCCAGATTGTAGGCCACGATGCTGTGTCCTGGACCTTTGTCTGCACTGTTTCATCGATACTGGCATCTTAACTGCTATTGTACTCCCATGATCAATTGAAATCAAGATGAGGCTACAGTCTCTATGAATCAATATCTCATTCTTGACCGATCCATGCACATCCTCCCCACTTTGATAAATACAGTTTGAATGCTACAGTGCATTCTAGGGAAATTATACTTAGAAAGAAAAAATTAAAGCGAAAAATTAAAATGTGCCCTGTGACGTCTTGCTTTTTTGGTGTTGGGTTTTACAGTCAGCTGGCTAACTTTGCTCGTCTGGTGAAGCTTTGCCAGAAGGCTCCAATTACAATGGAGACTAATGAGAAATGTTATTGTGAGGAGAATCGTCTGTAATATCTTTTTTTGTGCAATAACATTTTCTAATTGCTTGATGAGTATTGTCCTGGAATGGAATAACACATTACAAGCAGAACTTGTTTCCAGAGGAAAAGCCGTCACAGTGTCCCAATCCATCATGAGGCCAATGAAGCTCTATGGCAGCATCAGCGCTAATGTCAGATGACAAATACAACCCCTCTCTGCAGGTTTCTGCATGTCTGAGCTCCACCTTGGAGTTGTGGAGTGAAATGAGCTGGCAATTTGTGGAAATAAAGAGATTCTGTGTGAAGGGGAGATGGGATGCCTCTGAGGATTTACGATTAGTGTGGACTCGTGCACATGAGAGAGACTTGGGGGGCTGTGAAAGACAGAAGAGCTGATATGTGTGTGGGTGTTTTTCCATTGGAGGAATGTAAACTTGAAATCACACGCCGATGAGTTTCCCCATGTATATTCATGGCTCGTGTGGTTTGCCACAGCAGGGATCCCCCCTCCCCCCTTTCTCCTGCTCCAGGTCTCCTCAGATCATATAGTTACAGCTCAGAGTGAGATCTCGCTGTTCCTATAGAATTCAAAATTAAAATCAATACACTCCAGGCCACATTATGAGGTGCACATATTTAAACCAACGGAATGCAGTGCAACAGCTCTGTCACACATTTGGTCCTCATGAAGCCCACAATGGCCACTTTTTATTACAACTTGCTTCCTGTTAAGGCTTTAATTCAATGACATTTTAATGACTGAGGTCACAAAGAGTGGCATTGTTGTCCATTTAAACACCAGTCATCGAATCTAAACTACAAACTCAATAAGAAACATTAATACATAAAGACTCATCTTGCAGTCGGCCAGAGCTGTACTTGATTTAGATTTTACAGATGGCCGCTGTGAGTGATTGATTTAGCCTAAATCAGTCTTTCGCTATGTTGCTACCATTTTAAATGCAGTGCATTGAGCTTGTGACTAGACAACGGTTTATTCAAATTTTCTCAAATAACCAGGGACATGTAAACATTGTTAACACAGCATTTTGCAATTAACTTTCCCGTCTCCTCCATGTCACTCACAGCAGGTGTTTTCTTTTGAGGTTATATGGCTGGTGCCCAGTTCCTGTCATAAAGTTAGTACTTAGAAAGTATGCAGATATTCCCAGTGTCACTTTTTTTTTAAGGTTATCTTAGTCTGTCATTCTTTCTTCTTAGAAAAATGGAATTAAGGTCTGTATGTCTGCACGTGTGTTCTCAATTTTGCACACAACTGACACAAAATTGTTTGACTTCTAGGGACCTTGGTGTGGGAAATGACACGTCTCTCCAGCTGGCGCCAGATAACAACAGAATGCTGGAAAACATGCAGGTGGGGCTTTACGACACCGATGCTAAGGTAAAACGAAACAAACTCCAAAGCGTTGCTGCACGTATGATCTCCGTTGAACGCAAAGTCATTTCAAAGGATGAGTCAATTTACTTGCTTAGATCCAAAACTCGGTGACCCTTTGAGCTTTTTGTCTGTTTGTGCATTTGTTTGCAAGTGTTCATGAGCAAGCTAAGTGAATCTCTGGAGCAGTATAATGCATGTGCATCCATGGATGCTTTCCCTGTTTGGCTCTTTAGCCCTGTAGAATAATCCACAATACTGGCACGTTCCGTGCTTTCAGAAAGTGGGCACGCTCATCCGTGTTGCTTCTTTGCAGATAGTAGTAAAGCCTTTGCTTAAGATCCCATCACCTAGGTATTAGATCTTTCCGGGGGAAAGCTGGTGCAGCATTAAATCCACCTTACGCCTTCCACACAGAAGGGTCTGGTCACAGGTCTGAGTGTCTGTGACAGTGATAGTGTTGTAATCTTCACATGGTCTGCATTATCCACCCACTTGTGACGTCGCTTGAGCGCCCATCAACGGAACCGGATGGGGTGAAACGATTTCAGGAGGCATAATGAATGTGTGCAGCTGCTGATCTCTCTCTCAATCAAATGTGACCCCTGCGGAAACGATCCAGCCCCTCAAACCTGCAGAGAAGAGTGTTGATGTGCATGATTTGTGAGCATATTTGTGAGTGGGTGGAGGGGCATGCAGGGCGTAGAAGATGCGTGCTCCGCAGTGGTTAGAGAGGATGTGTATGATGCGGTAAGGAGTCATCTGACGTCCCTGGTTGTGCGTGCGCCGACTGAGGAAATGTGCTTGTCTATGTGTGAGATTGCATTACTGTGTCTCATATAGCCAAAATTTTCACTGCAGGCGTTTTGCTACATACTGATGTTAACTTTGATGGATCACTGCTAACTGCTGAATTCTTTGCTCGAGTCAGACACTGCGTTCATTTGAAAAAAAAATAACCCAAAACCCACAAAAAAACAAGTAAAATGTCTCAAGGAATTTTTTATTCTACTATCTGTAGGATTAAGTTAAAGGAATTTAAATGACATGTCCATGGCCTGCAAATTAGCTGTCTCACTTTAGTGAAGAGTTGTTCATGTGACTGAGCGTGTGCTTCTGCATAATTTCATGTTTAATAAGTCTGCTGCGAAGAAAAAGGCACTAGAATGTGCTGTTGAATTCCACCATCTTGGAGACACTACATTTGATGATCCATTGAAAGCAGAGAAAATTCCTCCATGCCTCCTTTCACTTGATTTATCCATCACTGAATAAAGTGTCGATTTTCAAACCATTCTACTGGTTTTTTCCTAAGAATATAGCGCGTTTTTTTTTTTTGTGCTCTTTTCACGCTCGTCACCTCTATTTCCCATCAGAAAAGTTTAAATGAAGGAGGAACTTTTTACTACTTAACTGCATTTACTAGATATACTTTGATCATTGTGCCAGTTATGAGTCTATTAATCATTAGATTAGTTTCAATTATCATAACATCAAACTCCATGGATGCCCCCTGACGTTGAGGCCTGGTCATTGATGCTGTCAGTTTATGTTTGGTCCATCGACCTCCCTTAACAATATGGAGAATTTGCCTTTCAAACAAGTTGAACTTAATATGTTCATTTGAAGAAAATGGAACAATGAGTCGTATCTCTTTTCTATTTTCTACTATAAAATAGATAATAAAACCCATTTTCTATCAGTGTCTGGCCTTGAAAGTGACTTTTGCTGAACCACTCTACTGTTACTAATCTATTCATATATCTTTTGCAAATCCAACAGTGGTAGATTTACACAGAAATACTTATACAATTTTGGGATATCGGCTTCAAAGGTGTATAGGTCTAAATAAGGCCTGTAATCAGTTGTTGGTGACCACTGATTGACCCTAAGCACTTGTACAGCCACTTGCCCTTAAAAATCACAGCACCAGATTTGCAAACACTTATAAACAAACCAGGACAGAGTACTAAATAATAAAAAAAAACACACTGACTGTCCTGATAAATTCCAATGACAAAAGGAAGTCTTGAAATATCAGTGGAGGCACTCTGATTATAGCAAAAATTCTTTATTAAGTCACAGATGGAGGCCTACAGGTTTCAACCTCACAGATTCTTCATAAATAATATAATGAAATCCATGTCACCAAGGTACCTGGCATATCACCTGTCCTGTGGAAGAAACCTAAAGTGAAAAGTGTTGTGGTACAGAATTGCAGCAAAACATTTTCATTATAAAATTCCCTAGAGCTCTACAAGGACCGACTTCCTTTGTAGAAGTACCACACTAGATCATCTAGTCATAGATGGGGCTTTATTTTCCCTGATCCTAATCCCTAATCACTTTTGCAAGTTAGATTGGCATTATAATCTCTGTCATATAGACAGAGATGAATCCACCCCCTATGATCAGAACATATTCCCAACGTGAAGTGCTCATGCTTTTGCCGGACTCTTTATTTTCTGTTCCCATGTGAACGGCATGGTTACATTCGTGTGTCATCGAGATTCAGTGTCTCATGTCTGCGTCACACATCAATCACTAGACAACAAACCAAAAAAAGTTACGTAATCACGATTAATACTTGTAGTGAGCAAAAAGGGGATCTTTTCCACAGTGGCTCTGGCATTTAAAATTGACTTCATTTACAAAAACAAACTGACATTTCTATCTCTGTTTTTGAAGATGATAACCTTCTACTGTGTACAGAATGTTCACACTCTTCCCAAATAGCTGTCAGCTTTGGGTATCTAAATGACAGATGAAAAATTTTGATGTAATATTTGTAGTCAGTGTTGTGCAGTCGCAGAGAAATGATAATGACCCTGATGACCGTTCGAACCATGTTCTCAATTTTGGGTCCTAAACATGTCTAATTACACTGTTTTGGGTTGATTTGTAAAATAGTTTAAGAGAGAAGCAGTTTCAGTCTCTGAAAATTTCATTTTCTGTGCCTTTACTAAATGTGAATGCCAAAGCTATAGCTTCTGTTCAAGCTAAGGCAAAGCCATGTTTTGTTGTTCTCCTGTTCAGCTGAGACTCTCTTTAATGGTACAGTGATTTTCCTTCCTGTACACAACCTCCTGACAAGTGTCACATTCAAGCTGCACAGTGGGGCTCACTGTTGTCGGAGCACGAACACGCTCAAACTAAGTTCTACACTCTCAGTGTGTGCAAAATCAAATTCAATTCAGTCCACCTCATTCCTCCCCACTGTTCGAGAAGACATGAAATGAAAATGAGACTCAAGTGGCGTGACACTGTTGGTATTCATCTCCCTAGCAAGCATGATGATTGTGTCACTGTTGTTCTGAAGCTGCTCCGCTGTGCTTTACCAATGCTGTAGGAGATGATGAAAGAGCTTCCAAGGGGTGGGAGCGATTACTCTGATATTAGGAAATCAAACTGTGCCTTTCTCCAGGACGTTTACAGTTGAGAGTGGGGTTAATTGCAGGCGCTCATCAATCAACGGAAGTGGGGAATAAAACAGAAATTGTAGGGGAATGTTTAATTGTTTCTTTTGCAAAAGTCTGTGTGAGAGAGAAGCACAATAACAAACAGATTGTCCTTCAAGAAAAAAAGACATCCGCAGCACAATATTGGCTGTGGTAGTCCTGCCAGATATACCCCATCTCGAATTTTCCAGTCAACACCCAATTGCGGCAATTCTAGTCCTGCGCAGTTTCTCTTTTCAGTTCTCCCCAGCATGACACCCAGTCAAAAACAACTAATAACCTTGCAGTAAATGCATCTCAAAGTTTAGAAAGTAGTAGTAGCTGAAGTAATGGGCCACGTGTGTTCTTTCCAGCCTCCTGCCCAGGACAGGACATCACCCACGAAGACACTGCAGAACGGCAGCCCCTCCAAATGCCCCCGCTTCCAAAAGATCAAGAACTGGGAGACTGGCACTGTCTACAGCGACACGCTCCACCACAGCGCCAGCAAGGTGAGGCATATGGAAATCAGTTTAATTACTGGTTGGATAAAGTGCTTTGCAGCTGAGACAAACCATCTGGTGAGAATGATAAAGGCCTTTGATGTAACGATTCTGGTCTTCCTATAACAGTCAGGGTTTCCCATGGCGAATCCTAATGGAGTCATAATCGTTTGTTCACACCCTGACACCCTTCACTTAATTATGATAGGATGAAAACTACGAGCAACGAGTGAGCAGATAAATAGAAACACTGGTATGATGCAAATTTTAATATATCCATTTTCAGCATAGAGACAAGTCACATACTTTGTCATTTTACAACTGAGGGGTACACTAACATGCTCTTGAAGTCATTCGAAGTGTGATAAAGGAAATGTCAAAACAGAATATTTAATCGTATTTCATCCAGCACAGCCTAGTTTGCCACCTTGATCTGAGTTAAGTGAGCAGTGTGTGGTGAGTGTGTCGTGTGCTGCTGTTTCTCTTTACAACTTTACTGAGCTGCATTCAGTTGCTTGTGTATCATCTGCATGATTGTTTTCTCACTTTGAGATTATGAAAAATTACAACTACTAATTATTACTAAACGGTTAAAATTAATCTTCAAATCACTTAAGGCAAATAAACATCAAATTGCCACAAACTGAGAAGTTAAAACACTAGAAAACCTGCACATTCATGGTAGACAATTCAGTATTTCAGCTCTTGATTTGATTGTAAGTTCTGAGGAACAAGATCTTACAAATTGTTGCAAGTGAGCTTTATCGACCTCATTCAAAGTTTGATAAAGTGGAGGACACCAGATTTGTATAGTATCATAGTTTTATGATACTGACTGATGCTATGACTTCACGTACTAACAAGACAGTTGTTTCTAAGCGTCAGCCATAAACTCAGAGACTGTTCTCATGCTGTTGTTCAACTAACAATTACAGATATTATTTATTCAGCTTTATAAACATCTTAGGAGCGCTGGTGAAAATACAGTATATTGGTTGACTGAAAAAATTAAGCCTGCAGACTCATCAGATCTTAATTTGCAAGTCAAGTAGATCGAAGAATAATAGCTCAGCATGGGATGCCCTTTGCCTGCTTCTCACTCTGCGACTTCATTGAGCTTTTGCCTGAAATTTTTAAGATTTATTTCAAGTACTATTTAGATGGAAAATGGAGAATTAAGGAAATCGTGTTAATGCTTCTGAAACAATGAGTCCTTTCTTAAAAGGACACATAGAATTACTCACCTTTTCAGAAAACTGAGAAATCTACGTGACACTGATGGATATTTTTGTACAGCCTCATATTAACACAATCATACATCTGTGCCATGAGAAGTTCAAGGAAATGGAACATCCATCCATCTTAGCAGCAGCTATTTTCTTTACAGAGGGTCACGCTTTCCTATATTTCGGATTGTGAAATTAACCCTTTAATGCCGATCATCGCGAATTTGGATCATACCACTTGCATTCAGACTGCAGCCGAGAAAGCGTATGAATTCATTCAATGAAATTCAATTCAATGAAAAACACAAATAATTGATTTTTCTTTTATAGAATTGTAAATAAATTCAGTCAGGCGGGCTAAAGCTCCCCCTACACAATAACAAATATGACCATTATTGATTGATCTGCAGATTATTTTTATGATTAACCCCAGAGTGAATATCAAGTTGTTACTTTTGTCCAACAGTCCAAAACACAAAAACTCCTTAACTATTACAAAAACACAAAGGAAGACAGCAAACCATACAGTGAAGAAGCCGGGACCAGCCACCATTTTTGCCTGAAAAACACTGAAATTTGTTATTCACCATAATAGATGACAACTAATGTTGTTTTAATCGCATAAAATGGATGTGGTTAGTCTTGCTTTGATCTATATGCTAATGTTGCTATTCTAACATTTACCAGGGGTGTAAGATTCGATAGTACAACTTGGACAGCACATACTTGCATCAAGGGTGTTTCACCACTGCCAGCTACACCATGCTGGAGAACCATAATGCATTCTAAGGCTGTTAGAATCTGTTCCTGGGTTTAGGATTAGGGTTAGGGTTAGGATTCCTGTTCCTAACCTGTTTTCACCCCATGTATCAACATTTTGTCGTGGCCCCATGCAACGCATCCAGATACAGAAGGTACCCTTTGGCGCCACTGGTCAACACTCTAAACCTTCCCTGACACAGAACAGGGCTATCCCATTAGCCTCACGACCTGACGCGCCAAAGCTAACATACGATGGTCCCGTCCTGATGCAACATCACAAAAACCGACGTAGCTAGGGTTAGGAAAAGATTGGTCAAACCTGGTTAATTTGAGGCACAAAGTTTGGGAAATGACTGGTGTTTCTATATTTCAAATGGGGTGTGATCTCTGGTTTCCCATGTGTGTCAACCCCAGCTTTCACCCCTCTTCTGCACTTTGGAATTTTTGACACGCTACAGATGCATTTAAACTACTTCTGCATTAAACCAAAGAGTGACGGGTTGGTGACAACACGCTGATAAATGACCAGCTCGCCATGAAAACCGAGTGGACGTGCAAAGGCAGATTTTACACTGCATCATTGCTGGTCAAACTTTTCAAGCAAGAAAACCACCTAAGTTATTGCATATTATCAAGAGTAGAGCATGATATTGAATCTCATTTTCCAATTTGCCAACATTACTATTATTAGGAGAGGATCTTTATTTCAAACATCAGTTTTGTAACTGCAGAGGATAGGTTACACCAAGTATTTGGTAATAACTGTAGTAACACTGTAGTTCAGTATGAAATCATGCTTACAACTCGTCATGGGTACACTGGTTATTACTTAATAAGCAGTGGACTTTTGACTTTGCTATGAGTGAAATTTGTTTCTATGACTTCTTCAAGAAAGACATTAACATACTCCTGTGTATGTTATACCACTGAATGACTATTTAAATGAATGTTATATGTTCTATGCATGCCTAAATATTGCACAATGGAAAAAAATGTGATTGTTGTTGCAGAAATGCCTACTGAAGTTAGTATGCAGTTTTGCAACCTCTGTAATTACTAAGTCTAATAATCCAAACTCAAAAGAGGTCAACTAAACAAATACAAATGCAACCCTCTTTATTCATGTTTCTCTCTTACTAAATCAAGACTTGCTCAATTGCTTAAAATTCAGCATAAATGTCACTTCAAATAAAAGATAAAGAAAATGAAACTCAGTAAAGCTTCATGCTTTGTCTTTCACAATCAGTTCTGGTTTGTCTGTAATAAATCTTCAGCTCTCTCTCCCTGCATGCTGTGTTGTCCCTGAAGTCATTGGAGCTGCTGTAAATCACTTTCGTCTTGCATCCCCTGTCTGAGAAATTGTCTCTGATGGTTTTGAGCCAGTGTTCATAGGGTTTAAGCTACGGAGTTTCTTTGAGCTGAACTCCGTTGTCCACTTTGATCCAATGTTGCGATCTAGGCAGACATGCTATTAGCTCCCAAATGAGCTAATGTCCTAAAAATAATTACAACCCAAGATACCACATCGAACGGTAAAGAACACCTTCATCATGTTAGGCTTTCTCCTTATAATTACTAGGGCTGCACCTTCTACAAAGCTTTGGCAAATTGGTGATGGTCAATTACAGTCAGTGGTGGCTTTTAAAGCTAAAAAAGGACCTTCTCAAATACTTTTTGTGAAAGAGAAACAAAAAAAAGCCAACAACAAAGCAAATTGTCTACCCAGGTTTTCCATTTTATCATATAGCAAAAGTTCTTCCTCTACTAAGTCACTTTAGTAAGCACAAGGTGAACCATGGGGTTTTATGCATTCACCCCCCAAAACACTGCAGCTATTTGTAAACAGCAGCCAAATTACTTTGGTGACGTATCGAATAGGCTGCGCATCCCAATGAATGGCCTGTTGTAGCATCTTCAGATTCTTTATATGTCTCAGACGCTCCCGTACTCGAGGATGATCTGTCTATTTTGAAAAGGACAGCTGGCTGGCATGAATGCCCAGAGCAGTATGATGAGCGGACGTGCTGGAGCACAAGTGATTCCTTTGTTTTATTTTTAACACTCCCTGCTCTACTCATCCTTTTCCCTTTTTTTTTTAAATCACCCCATACTGATCATGTTCATCTACCTCGGTTTTTCTTTCAATCTTATCAATTCTTAATTGTAATTACCTCTTTGTTTTCTTCAAAACCTTTATTTTGCTGGTTTATTTCCTCACATTCTCTCTCAATTTCCTTTTTTTATTTTCCTGTCCTTCTTTTGACTGTGATGGTGTGTTTGTTTGGGTACGCAGTGTTGTTTTTTTGAGTGAAGGTTGCGCTTGTCGGAGAGAACACAGGAAGAAGTTTATTTTGGTCGGACTGCCAGGCCTGCGTGTTTGGACAGTGCAAGTGTGTGGTTCAGCTTAACAAGCCAATTTTAGCACCATTCAGAGTCATTGTCAAATTTCCCCTTGGACTGCATGCTCGCTCTATCTTTTCTGCTGTCTGCTTGTGCTCACTCATTTGATCTTTCTCGAAGCTGGTGAAGACATTTAGGCAAACCAAAGTGACAGCTGACTTCAGCTCTTATCACATTAAACTGACCACACAAGGTTGCTTTCAGCTATGAGCAATTTCACTATGTCTGTTTTCTTATTTTCTATGTCTCCCCCTTGCTCTTTTAGTCATCCTGTGTCTGCTTAATGAAAGGATCAGAATCTGTGACTCACTGAGTTACTCATTCACCAACAAGCGTGCCAGCCATGCGTGAGCGATATAATGAAAGAAATTGTAAAACACGTAACCATTCTATGCGTTCTATGAGTCTGGAACTTATAATGAAAATGACATGATACAAATATAACCTTTTTTTGAACCAAGTTGAACACTACATTGTCATGGTAAATTCAAAAACCTTTGAGTGCCAATGGATATTGCCTTGCATAATGAAATGTTTTGTACTAGTTTATTTCATATTGACAACTTATTGTCTTTTATACTGGGAAAATATTGACAGAGATGTGTAAGATTAACCAGAAGCTTAGGATTCTCTAGAAGAAATTAATAAGGTTAGAGTTACAGCTGGCAACCTGAATACACATTCTTAAAAGCTTCTTCAACTTCGCCAAAAGAAATGTTGATGTTTCACATAACTACTGAAGTTACAAAAGGAACAAGAGAGAGTACAAGAAAATTGGATTGGGAAATTGTTTTGTTTTCAGTGATTCGATTTGGTGCACGGTCTGTTTTATATCAAGCAGAACTAAGACTTAAGTCAGTTCATCTAAAATGAAAAAGGGGGTAATGTGATCGCTCTGCCCTTTGTCGATAAAAAGGATGGCGTGGGTGTCTTACAATCTATTTGATAACAACACAGGTGATGCAAGTCGCAAGTTTCCTGTGAGTGAACAAGAATCCTGAAGGCCATTGAAATATGTCTGTTTGTCCAGTAAGACTAATTAACACCTCTTTTTCGTGCTTCATGCTGGCAATGTGCAATCACTGTAAGGTTTGTGCTTTTCTAGAGACCAGATTTTGTGGATATTTGCAGATATTATCATAGAATTGGATAATATACCATTCTCACTTGGCCCGTTTTGTTACCCTCCTTTGACGAGTTCTTTGTCTTTTCAGACGCCAGTCTGCTCTGAGAATGTGTGCATTGGCTCTGTGATGATGCCCGCCCGGTACATTCGCAAACCAGATGACGTCAGAAGCAAAGATGAGCTTCTTAGACTGGCCGCTGACTTCATAGACCAGTACTACTCCTCCATCAAAAGGTAGGCAAAATCTGCAGAATTTGCAGCAACTTCTCTAAAACTGCTACTGAAATCATGAAATTATGTTAGTGAGGTTCAGTGGGACAAAGTGCATCACAAACTTCAGAGAATAGACACTCCCGTTCAAGTGTGAGGGGTGATAGGAACGTTCATGACTTAAAGTAGAACATCCTTAATTTTGTTGTTTTTTGGGAAACGGTAGATGTGACTTTCTCCAGCAGTAGTGAAGCAGCACTCAGCAGAATCCACATTGGTTTTGAGAACCTTAAGCCTTTATTTACTCACAGTTTAGCTAATTAAACTACATTTAAAACACTGCTAGACTGCAGCCTAGCTGCTAACTGCTATTTCTTTTGTTGCTTCCACTCAATTTCACGTTTGCTTTCACTTCATGACACTTATGTAGCCTGTCATCCCGTTCTTACAACACGAGAGGAAGATGATGATAAATTTGTTTACAGAGAGAAATATTGTGACCAAATGTTTGCTGTTGTAATGACGTTTCAATGACTTTACTAATACTAAAGCATTCTGGTCTAAAGACTAAGACTAAATACAAAATAGCTGCTAGAATTAACACTGAATTAGAAGAAAAGTTTTGAAAAAATCTAGCACAGTTATCCTTCAGTATGTGTCTTGGATTTCCAGAAAGTGGTCCACATTGGTGGTAATGTAATCAGCCCAGTCGACTGTTTTAACAATGTGGTCCTTTCCCAGCAGAGTCTACCAGCAGAAATGTACAATTGTGTTAATTGTTGATCTGCCATGGTCATATGGCTTTTGTGGGTGGTCTCCTGGGTGGTGGCAGGGACAAGATTTCCAGGAAGCGGATCATCTCCCAGGTTTTCAGCCACCCATTTCACCATGTTGGAAGAAGGGGCACCCTCCATAGTGGTGCCATGATGACCTATTATATGTCTGAAATTCCACGATACAATGTTACACTACGAAATTTGATGAGAAAATTTAGAAAAATCCATCAAGTAATTTATACTACAACTCTGTCTCCCAAAAGCTTGGTATGGTAAAAGCTGTGAAATCTATTTTACAAAATGTACTCTAAGTTAAAATTTGATACGGATGTCAAAGAAAATCATTTGCCAGTTCATAATCATTTATTTATTATAGCTTTTTTTTAAAATTAGGAATAAGTTTAAACTTTAAAATACAGAACTGGAAACTAATATTTAAATACCTCAATATGTATGTGATGATAATAATGTTCAGACATAACTAAATCAAAGAACAATTTTAGAAAATAAAATGCGCTAATATGTCAACCTTTACACATTGCAGTGTCGACCCATACAAGAAATCAATGGCATGGTAAGAAATTTGCTTGCTTGCATAGGAAGGATGAGTAAAATCTAGAGAATGCTTGGGCAGGTGGTTGGTGTTGGGAAGAACAAATTTACAACAGGTGAAACAGGTCCTTTCAAGGAGAAAGCTGGTTTAAAGGGTTGGAAATGACAGGGCTGACTGGAAAAGGACACAGTTTTTATGTTCTTTTTTGACTCCACCCACATTTTCACAGCACACATAGGGCAAAGGAAAGAGAGGTGAAAGTTTGGTAAGACACAGGAAGTAGACACTGTGGCAGGTTTCATTGCTAAAGAAAACATAACCAAATGTCTAACAACAATATAAGCATACTAACAATATAATAACCTACATTTGACAAAATTTCCTTCTTTCCTAATCATCTAAATAACTTCTTGAGTGATTTGGTGGTCTTTGGTTAGAAAACGTCTTGTGCAGGGCTTCCCAATTCTGCAACCTTCTACAGGTGTCTGTCCTTCATCGGGTGGCTTACTGCTCTTCTGTGTAGTCAGATCCATCAACCTTGCCTTCCCTGTCCCTGCAGGTATGGATCTAAGGCCCATGTAGATAGGCTGGAGGAGGTAACCAAGGAGATTGAAGTTACCGGAACATACCAGCTGAAAGACACAGAACTGATTTATGGAGCCAAACACGCCTGGAGAAATGCTGCCCGATGTGTAGGAAGGATTCAGTGGTCTAAACTACAGGTAATTTACTGAATCCCTAACATCAAAGCTGTTAATGCTTCAACTACATGCTGTTTTGTGACAATTCACCAAGCAATCTACTGTACATAATTTCCAGTGTGTAATTCCTTTACTTATTTGTCTTAAAAAAATATTTTTAAAGATATTAAAGACTTTACTATAGTTACATGTGGTTATGAGTTTTCATTTTCACTTTTGCTTTCCAGGTTTTTGATGCCAGAGACTGCACAACAGCTCATGGAATGTACAACTACATCTGTAACCACATCAAGTATTCTACCAACAAAGGCAACCTTAGGTAACAAAGTATGCACGCTTACTCACACACGTACACACACATCTGCACAGACAAACTCACATCTCAGTTATCAACCTCTGTCATGTTCCTTTTTCTTCAACTGTTGGGATTAGCGATGTGGACTCAAATGCAGACACAGACCTACGTGGAGATGAATGAAGCAGGTTTTATTGCTAGGAAAGTGGGGAATGGAGGTGGATGACGTGGGGATGAAGCAGGCCGAGGCAGAGGACTGGAGGGCTGAGATGAATGAGGGAGAAGGGCGAGGGCTGGCAGGAGGAAGCAGGTGGTAGTGGGTTGGAGAGTTGGCAAGCAGACAGGCAGGCAGGTGAGTAGTGGTCCAGGAGTACTCGAGAGAGAAACAACAGTTAAGAACACAACCAACTTGGAAAGATCTCGAGACAAGTGAGAGGCCGGAAGCGTAAGCTACCACTGAAGTGGATTCAACGATGTGGCGAAGAGTGGGTGAAGAGCCAGGGTAGATATACTGCAGGCTGATGAATTGATGAGAGGCAGGTAAACAAACTGGGAGAGGCGATGAGCTGATTGCAGACAGGAGTGTAGAGCTGGGAGCCAGGAGAGCCACGCCCAGGCCAACACACACACCCACACAAACAAAACAAACACAGAGAGAGACAGACAGGAGAGCACTGGAAACACAGGGAAGGGGAAAACACAGGGAAACACTAGGGAATTGTCCGGTACCGTAACATCAACTTTATTCCTGTTCCTCTGACTACACTGGTTCTTCTCCCCATCTGTCCCTCCATGTAGCTCATCACCACTTTCCCTCTCTGACTCCCCGGACTTGACCCACTGTCCCATCTGTCAGTTGTGCACTCTGTCTCTTAAAGCGGTCTCTGACACTATCTGCTGCCTGTCTGTCTTTCTGTCAGTGGCTCGCCACCAATCATTGCCCCCACCAGTGAGGCCGTGGACTTCACTAACAAGCACACATTTGTCAGACCTGCACAGCACTGGCTCATTTTTTATGCCAAGTCCTTATCACATGTGACACCTCATGTTTACTTCTTGGATGATGGAAGATCTGACTCATTACTACAGTTAGCTTGGCCCATCATTTATGATATTAATTAAAAATGAATCTTGTTTGTGGAAAATATAACTTGTTTTTGTTATTTACACCAGTTTCAGAGGCCAAGCATGGTTCCCTGCAGATGTAGAATGCTAGCACAACTGGCCCAGATTCACACCAGCTGCTCACGCTCCTCAGTGACTTAGAACCAGCTTAGTAGTATTAACACTTATTACGGGTCATGACATTAAAACACCACTTGCATGTAGAACAGACCAAAAGTAGCAAAGCTCTTGTCCTGCCATGAGTGCCTTGACATACGTAAATAAAAATGCCTTTGGGCATGGATTTTGTGCACAGTAGCAGCCATCTGTTAGCAATCTTGTCAATTAATGCACTTAAGTATTTATATAAATTATTTAAAGCTTTGTAATGCGGGCTCTTACATAGTAAACAGTAAGTGCCGTGATCAGGATACAATGGGTCTAACAATGTTGAGGTGTAGTTTAGGGTTCAGATACTTCTTTCAAGACTAATTGTACATCTAGCGATAACCTTATTAGCAAATGTGAATATCTGTACACAATACTGACATACTTTGTTTTGTTGCAGGGCCGCCATCACCATATTTCCTCAGAGGACAGATAGCAAACATGACTTTCGAGTGTGGAACAATCAGCTGATTCATTATGCAGGCTATAAACAGCCTGATGGAAAGATCTTGGGAGACCCTGCTAATGTTGAATTTACTGAGGTACACGAGAGGAGCTGCATTTTTGAGTCAGCCAAGTAAAGCTGCAAAATTATTTACATGCTCAGCTTGAATGTTGCTTCTGGTCACTAGATCTGCATTCAGCTGGGCTGGAAAGCTCAGAAGGGCCGTTTTGATGTTCTGCCCCTCCTGCTGCAAGCCAGTGGAAATGACCCCGAGCTGTTCGAGATCCCCGACGACCTCATCTTGGAGGTGCCGATCACACACCCAAAGTGAGTTGTGTCTTGCCTCTTGGCTGTGCATGAAATGTACAGAGTCTAGCAAAACAAGAACAGAGGGGACTGCAGAAAGTCATTTACCCACCCATACATCTCTTAACAACATCTCTTAAACAATGGGGTAACTTTATGCCAAGAAGTCTGATTGGGTTCGAGTCAAATTCCAACTGTGCCGAATATTCCCTCAAAGCCCAGGAAAATAATACTTTCATCTGTTGCTATGCCAGCTTTAGTGGTAACCATGGGGCTGCTTAGTGAGGTTTCAAGCATCCTCCTGTTTTTCATTTCATTCTTATGTGTTTACTTTACTTTCAAGGAAACTTATTGTATTTAGCATCTGTGCAAAAGCCACTTTGTCCTTGAGATGTCAAGCATTAAGCTGATGTAGCTAAAACATTATCACAGCAAAGAAATGGTATTATCACTACCCTGGTTTTCACAGCGTACACACAGATGCAGCCAGAGCTATCAGAACATTGCCACAGAGAGCATTTCAGTATCCCTTGACACACTGTGTTCTCTGCCAGACTCGCCCCAAAATTGGCGTCCCTAGTTCCAAACAATGCATCAGGTGGCCCTTAGCACTGGCAGCAGCTTGGCACAGGCCTGTGACCACCAACACTCATTATTCGTCTCATTATTACACAAGATTAAACCCAGCACTGGAAATAATACACTGAGATCTAAAGGATGTGAGAAGTGAGTGGGGAGGGGTAGACGGAGGTCCTGCCTGCTCTGTCTAGCACGGAAAATCTGTCAAGAGTAGTTTCTTTGTGTTAATGTGTGTCAATGTTGATTCTGGCTGTGCTGTTTTTCATTCATATTTGTCCCATGGATGAATATCAATGCTCAAAACGGCATTCAGTAACACAAAGTAACTGTGTATGTTGGATGATGTTGATGATCTAAGGGAGTGTAAAGAGAGATGAGTTAGTTGAAACAGCTGCAGCTTTAACCCCTGCTGGTTCTCTACAGGTATGAATGGTTCAAGGATCTCGACCTGAAGTGGCACGGTCTCCCAGCAGTCTCCAACATGCTGCTGGAGATCGGCGGCCTGGAGTTCTCTTGCTGCCCCTTCAGTGGCTGGTACATGGGCACGGAGATTGGCGTGAGGGACTTCTGCGACAGCTCGCGCTACAACATTCTGGAGGTACTACACCGTGCCAAAATACACAAAGCGACGCTCGATTGAAAGAGTCAGAGGCACAGATTGACTGCAGCCTGGTGCAGAGAGGAGCGTGTGTTCTGTCACCAAATGACCCGATCACAAATCCTTTATGCCTTTCTTCCTTCAGTTGTGCGCAAAAGCATTGAATTAACATTTAATGAGAAATACAAATTTGTTATCCTTGAAACTATCTTACGTAAGGGAGTTTCTATTTTATTGTCATGGAGAGACAAATGGAATTGTAAACCTATCTATCTTTACATTTAACCAGTTTCAGTAAAGTAAAAGAGTTAAAACTAGAGGGGTCAGTTGTGAGGAAGCACTTCAAAGCTTTATGCTTAAGTAGTGGAAGAAAAGAGCTATTTACACCACGTACACCAGTCTTTTTTTTTTTTGTCATGAATGTATAGAAACTCAACAGAAAGGTTTTTAAATCCATTTTTTTGTCAAAACCGAACTACATGAAACATAGTGGAACATCAGATTTGGAAATGGAAAGTTTCACAACCAAGCTCACATTTTGTTGTTTAACATGTGACATCTTGATAGTTCTTATATACGAATATCTTTGTGTATTGTGCAGGAGGTTGCCAACAGAATGTCCTTAGACACCAGAAAGACTTCCTCCCTGTGGAAAGACCAGGCACTGGTGGAGGTCAACATTGCTGTTCTACACAGCTTCCAGGTAAGAATTTGAAATTTGGACTCACAGAACTTAAGAGTGACCCAGCTTCTGACCAACATTCATAAAAACATCTTATTTCATCGGCAGTTACGTCAACAATAAATACCAGTAACCCAGTTCCACTGGCAGTCATACATGCCCATGCCATAACACTGCCTCTACCATGTGTTACACATGATGCGGTACACTTTCCTTTATGAGTTGTACCACTCCTTCTTCAAACTTTATATTTCCATCATTCTGGTACAAGATCGTCTTGGTTTCATCTGTCCTAAGAATCTCATTATTTTGTGATTAGCGATGTGGACCCAAACGCAGACACAGACCAACGTGGAGATGAATGAAGCAGCTTTTATTGCTAGGAAGGTGGGGAATGAAGGTGGATGACGCGGGGATGAAGCAGGCAGAGGGCTGAGATGAATGAGGGAGAAAGGCGATGGCTGGCAGGAGGAAGCATGTGGTAGTGGGTTGGAGTGCTGGCAAACAGGCAGGCAGGCGAGTAGTGGTCCAGGAGTACTGGAGTGAGAAACAACAGGTAAGATCACAACCAACTTGGAAAGATCTCGAGACAAGTGGGATGCCTGAAGTGTAAGCTACCACTGAAGTGGATTCAACGGTGTGGCAATGAGTGGGTGAAGAGCCGGGGTAGATATACTGCAGGCTGATGAATTGATGAGAGACAGGTGAACAAACTGGGAGAGGCGATGAGCTGATTGCAGACAGGAGTGTAGAGCTGGGAGCCAGGAGAGCCACGCCCAGGCCAACACACACACCCACACAAACAAAACAAACACAGAGAGAGACAGACAGGAGAGCACTGGAAACACAGGGAAGGGGAAAACACAGGGAAACACTATGGAATTGTCTGGTACCATAACACATTAGAGAACTGGGCAGACTTTTTAACGATGGTTTTTAGCAATTTTGTAAAAACATTGCTGTAAATGATGCATGCAGTACTCTTGTAATACCCCTCAAATTAAACTTGAAAGTCTACAGTTCAATCACATATACAGACACAAAATAACAAAAAAAAAATGAGTTACTGATACTTATGGGCCTAACTATATAATAAATTGCTCTTCTGTCCATTTTCGATAGCATCCAAAGACTAAATTTTATGACTAAATATGTTTGACTGTAGTGCATTTGTTTTTTACTTTGTTACATTTGCAACCAAACCAGTCAATGGAGCATGGCAACATAAAAATTTTGACTGCTTCCTGTCTTTGTAGACATGCAAAGTGACCATAGTAGACCATCACTCAGCCACAGAGTCCTTTATGAAGCACATGGAGAATGAGTACCGGGTGCGAGGTGGCTGTCCTGGAGACTGGGTGTGGCTTGTGCCTCCCATGTCAGGAAGTATCACACCGGTTTTCCACCAAGAAATGCTCAACTACCACCTTACGCCTTCCTTCGAGTACCAGGTGATTACAGCCACAATCGCAAACTCTTGTTCAGTAAACGGTTTGGCTGCTAAGCTATATTGAAGGAGTCATTAAGGTAAATTAAAGTTGGAAGTCATTACCTGGAGCACAAACACAAGGCACATTGAAGGAAAGTGTGTACAGCAAATTGTGAACTGAACCGCCTCTTAAAAATACCACATCTGAACTCTTATTTCTTTTCCCATATACGAAAGCCTGATGCCTGGAATACTCATGTGTGGAAAGGAGTCAACGGGACACCCACAAAGAAGCGAGCCATCGGATTCAAGAAGCTTGCTAAGTGAGTGTCCAGCCTCACGGAAATGTTATAAGCCGTGCTGGGTTTCGTTAATTTTTTCTCCTTTTCCCTTCCTGCTTTTATAGACTTGATATAAAATTGCATACCTAAATGTCAAACACTGGTTGTTATGATCCAGGCCTGAACAATGAATCACTTTCCTGACAAAAGTTAGACACATGGGAAGCAAGCTGGAGTGCTCAGCCGTGAAACTCACCCAGTCAGCCCCTCAGGGAGTAATCAATGCCTTTTCAGTGTTTTTTTGATGTATGCATACATTCATGCATTTAAATGTTCTGCTATTAATGTAATTGCCTCGAGGATATGACAAGCTGGGTAATTACAGTTGTCGTTTACCCAATACCTTGGCTTGAATTCAACCATGTTGACCTTGATAACAAATGTGTTATCACATATACGGTTCTTTGGGTCTGGGCAGAGGATTAAAGCTTGCAAACTGTGTCACTGGTCCTTGATTGAATGGTTAATTTCGCTTTCATTTGTTTTGAAATGCCTCTTGTCTTATCCATCTCTCTCTTCATCTCTGCAGGGCTGTGAAGTTTTCAGCCAAGCTCATGGGCCAGGCCATGGCCAAGAGGGTGAAGGCAACCATACTTTTTGCCACAGAGACAGGCAAATCGCAAGATTACGCCAAAACTCTCTGTGAAATCTTCAAACATGCTTTTGACGCAAAGGTACCCTTGCTCCTACCTTGCATCAGCTTCACAAAGGTTGAACACAAGCTTACGCATCATAGTGAGGACGTCTAAATGAAAAGAGAGGAATTCAAAGAAATCATTCTTATATTACCCCGCAACACAAGCACCCAGACGCACACACTCTGTCTTTTTCTCTTGCTCCTTCTGGCTGACGAAGCCAAGCAGATGCCAGCTGAGTACAAGTGACGAGAGGGAAGAAGAGGAAAGTGTGCCTTGTGTCACATTTCCTTCCTCTCTCATGCAGCAAAGTGCCGGAGGTCAAAGGCAAGATTTAACCACTGAAGCGTTGAGCGGTGCAGTAGTTTAAGACAAGATCCTGAGGCACCTCTGGCTGTGCAAATCTGTTTAGAAAAAGAGATGGAGAGAAAAAAGAATGCTAAACATGCTGCTCTCAATCATCCACTGTGCGCTTCTCCTCAGGTCATGTCTTATTTTCCCTCCCTGTTTTCCCACTGTGATCAATCAAGAGTTTCGTACATGCAAGTGTGTGGATGCGTGTGTGTCTGAGAGTGGGTGTCTGTAGATGGATCTTTGGGCAAATGTGAATGCCCCGGGCAAATATTCCTTGTTGCGCGACTAAGGCTCGTTTCCTTTTCACGCCTTTGGTTGTGTGTCTTTGTGTGTGTGTGTGTGTGTGTGTGTGTGTGTGTGTGTGTGTTTGTGTGTGTGTATGACATTTAAAATGCTTTCCGTGGCAGACAAACACCATGTTGAGAGGTGTGAATCATGGATGCTTGCTGTGCGGCAGCAGCATATTATCATCTTGTTAGAGGCGAGGACAGAGTGGTCATTACAATCTCCTCCTGCCAGCGGCTGTGTGTTCAGCCTTAATTTACATGCTTAAATCATCTGCTGTGTGGAGTGAGTGTCTCAGAGACGAGTGATAAGAAAGATCTCGCCATGATCTCTGGTTTTGCTCATCCGCAGGTCACGTCGATGGATGACTATGATATGGTGGACCTGGAGCACGAGACGCTGGTGTTAGTGGTGACCAGCACATTCGGCAACGGTGACCCACCTGAAAATGGAGAGGTATGCATATTATTGCTCCACTTCATTAAGCACAGGGTAAATATGAAGATTACTGACGGCCCTTTTTTGGGTTACTGTAGAAATTTGGGGCTACCTTAATGGAGATGCATCACCCTACGTCCAACACAGAAGATAGAAAGTGAGTTTGGTCCATCAGCCTGTGTGCGTTTGTACACGTGGTGTCACTTTCCGTCATTTTCTTCCCTGGAGTTGTGTACCAATGTCTCATCCATGCACTTCAACCCCCTCTCCAGGAGCTACAAGGTCCGCTTCAACAGCGTGTCCTCATACTCCGACACTCGCAAGTCCTCCAGCGACGAGCCAGACGCCAAGATTAACTTTGAGAGCACTGGACCTCTTGCCAATGTCAGGTATTCAATACCAAACTAGGTCACAATATAGGACGCACTTATGTGTTTAGGCTTTTTCTTTTGACCTGCAATTTACACAAAGGTTTTTGGATCAATCTGTCACACAGTCTCTTTTTATATTCGTTGTACGGGATGACGCACAACAGATATTGTTACTTTGTTTCATTGTACAGAGACTGTTTCCTTACCAACTAGCATCTCATTTATAGCAAGCAGCCTACAGTCATCTTGCTATAAATGAGCCAAATTGATGCCTTGAATGCGGAAACAGCTATTGTCACAGGCTTTCACTTAAATCACACCAGCCAGTGAATTCAGATATTTTTTATAGTTTCCAACACGTGTAAAAAGGAATGACATGGATTAATGTAACCATTTTTAAATAAATTGACCACCAGTTAGTCCAGATTATTAAAATACAAGTACCAGACATTATTTTGAGCTGACAGTTAGTTACAGCATGCTTACATGATGACCAACAACAGAATTGTTCCAAGTTTAAAGTTTTTTCGGTGAGTTGCATTTCTATCCTCAGTCGGTTCATACGGACTTTCTTACTTGTCAAAGTTTTTCGGGCTGACAAATCTTACTGGACGGTTTGCTGACCTGTTAAAGAAGGAAAAACCTTGCTAAAGCTTGAACTTGATGTGGGCTGACTGCTTCACAGTGAAGCAGAGGCAGGATGACTTATCCACTCTAGGAAAAGTGATCTATTTCATGTTTACATTTAACTGCAGCCAAACAGCTCAAATATTTGTAAACACGTCAGCTGTTTTGGTTGCTAGTTGCTAACGTGGGCTCCGTGGCTGTGATTTGTATGTGTTTGGGTTGTGTTTTTTTGACACTACACTTCTCTATCTCTGTTTCTTTATTTTCGTACACGTATGCTTCTGTTTAGGTTCTCCGTGTTCGGCCTTGGCTCCCGGGCCTACCCACACTTCTGCGCCTTTGCCCACGCTATGGACACGCTATTTGAAGAGCTCGGGGGGGAGCGCATCCTACGCATGGGAGAAGGGGATGAGCTGTGTGGCCAGGAGGAATCATTCAGAACCTGGGCCAAGAAGGTTTTTAAGGTGAACTGACTTTAAAAAACATAGACTGAGACACTTTGGTCTTGGTTCCATTATTTTGATCAGTCAAATAAAGAGCCCATTGAATGTTTTGCTTGAACCAACATAAAGGGGCAGATCCAGGAATTAATCCAGGGAATTACTGACAAATGATCATGTTTTTCCCTGTGACGCTGTTGTTATGCTTCCAGGCTGCCTGTGACGTGTTCTGTGTTGGAGATGATGTGAACATTGAGAAGGCCAACAACTCGCTGATCAGCAACGACCGCAGCTGGAAGAAGAGCAAGTTCCGTCTGACCTACACAGCTGAGGCCCCGGGCCTCACAGAGGGTAAATAGCAATTCTGCCAATGATGAACTCTTGATGACCTGTTGATATTAAGGGGACAATAAGCACTAGGGATGAATTTATTAAAATAATGTTTCACAGCTTGTGTGCCTGCACAGTGTGCACGTGTTGTTTTTGGCCAGAGTACTTCAATTCAATTGGCGTTACATGCACCATGGCAGCTGTGAGCAGGAAAACTCATGTCTGGAAATACGAAAAAAAAAAAAAGACATGCAGTGCAACATACTTGGTGTTAAACTTGCATAGACATACTAGTTCGATGTTTACAGCGTGTGCTTAAAGCACAAAAGGAAAGCTACTAGAGTTGAAAAGATGCATGTGGACGGCAGGGTGCTGACAAGGTCGCTGTTACTACACCCCTCACCACACAATCGTACCTTACCACCAACTGTCATTTCTTTCGCAAGTGGAACGACCCATTTAGTAAGTCGGGGAATTCTGTGTCTACTGGAAACAAGCAGAACCAGCGTGAGTTCCACTGTCTTTTCAGGTCAAGGGTATTATAGTTTGTTTTTTTTTACACTAAATTTGTAAATTAGGAATTAACTACTCGTCCATAAGGTAAGGAGAGGATTCGGATATCAAATTATGGCACAAGTAAGCACCGCAGCAAGAAATGACCTTATCTGCAGAGTTATGGTAATGTTATCGATTAAGACTAGTGAGTCATCCACTACTTCATCAGGAGCTGAGATTTTTTTGGCTCTGCTGAGGCATGAAAAATTATAATGCAACGGGATTTAAGGATCTTTCTATTTTAGAGGTCAAAGGGGTTAAACCAGGTCTGAAATATAATGGTGGCTCTGTTACCTAATTTGAATTACAATTAATTTAGCAAATTATAGCCTGACAGTGGGGCAACATCCAATATTAGTAAACACTGACTTCTGGGACAGGGGACATTAAATGAGGTAATCAAATATAAATTCTGCATTCCTTATTGTTAAGGCTTAAAATATGAATTGTTGTCTACACTTACTTTCCAAACATCCTTCACGAAGGTTATCTAATACAATTTTTGTTTTGTTTTTTATGAAGAATGTCTGTTAACTGCAGCTGCAGAGAGAAATAAAGAGAAATGCTTTGCAACATAAAGAGATATGTCCCTGTTATTATTATAGCTAACAATCATTCATTTACAGGGATTGATAAATATATTTTTATTCCATTCAGTACCAAACTTTGTTTATGTGATGTTTTTCTGTTTGTTTTTTCGCCAACAGCATTGTACAGTATACACAAGAAGAAGGTGTATGGGGCAAAAATGCTGGAATCTCAAAATCTGCAAACTCCCAAATCCAAGTAAGCATGCACTGACACGTGAAAACACTTAAACCAGAAAACTGACTGATCCAATCCAATGCTGATGTCCATCTCCTTCATTTATCATAACTGTGATGTGTGAGATAAGCGTAATGGACGGAAAATCGCACGGCATTGTTCCTTAAATCTCTTAACTGCTTCCGCAGTCGTTCCACCATATTTGTGCGGCTCGACACAAACAACAACGACAGCCTGCGCTACAAGCCCGGAGACCATCTGGGCGTCTTCCCCGGCAACCCCGAAGACCTGGTGATGGCTCTTACAGATAAACTGGAGGACGCGCCGCCTGTCAATCAGATCATTAAAATGGAGTTCCTGGAGGAGAGGAACACTGCCCTGGGTGGGTGATGCTACTAACAACAGCACATTGCTTTGCTAATATAGGAGGTATGCAACCAGGAAAGGTTAAAATCTGTGCTGAATTCCAAAATTTGAAATAAGAAACACCTTTAGTTACACTTTCAGTGAGGCGTCTATGCCCTGACATTTTTCAGTAAGGCTGCATAAACAGTTGGGGTGACACTGAGTGACTTTTGTCTGATTTTTAAAGTGATTAAGACATTTCCAGACTTTGATTGTCTGTTTTGGTCTCAACCACCTCAGAGAAAAGTAGTTTACTATTTAGGAGAAAATGATCCACTATGTTCACTATTTAGTTAGGGGCACTGTCGTTGGGAGAGCTAAATAATAATTTTCTAGGGTTTTTTTTTACTGCTTCTGTTTTCATGTCACATATTTTTTGTTAAATTTGATCTTTTTTTTTTTTCAATTTTTTTGAGTTTTCAAACGTTCTTCTCCACAGGTGTGATCAGCAACTGGACAAATGAGACTCGTATCCCTCCCTGCACCATCTACCAGGCCTTCCTCTACTTCCTGGACATCACCACCCCGCCAAGTCCCGTGCTGCTGCAGCAGTTTGCTGCTTTGGCCACCAATGAAAAGCAGAAAAAGAAACTGGAGATCCTCAGTAAGGTAAATTCAATCGGACCTTGAATTATTGAGCTGCTGCTGCGTTGAGCACTTTGTGACCAGACCCATTAGGGATTTGCGACATATGCGTGTAGGCTGTATCCAAAAATAAGTTATTTTATTCCATTTCAGAGCTAAATGGATGCAAATTTGTTAAAACTTTGTTTAGAACACTTTTAAAAACACTATGCTATGTCCCTGTGTGTGCAGTAATAACCAACAGACTCATCAGGATTTCTCTCAAAATAAAACAAGATCTGTCTCTGAAAGCTGATTTGATGCACTTTGCGCTGTTGGGAATATGTACAGTAGGAGTGAGCAAATTTAAGCCATTCTAACCCTTACTGTGCCTCCCACAATTCAATCTTAATTTTTGTCAATGTGTGGAAGAGGTTGGCTGAGGCCAAGAACTGACTCATATGCTCACGCATCGAGTCCTTGCCACCAAAGCAGGAGGAGCAGAAGATGGAAGACTTCAGAAAAAGAAGCAGCACAGTAGAATCAGAACTGCAGACAGCATTTATTAGTCTAAGACCTACTCGTTTCAGAACTGTTGCTGGGGTTCTCAGGCTTCTGCAGTTCTCTTTTGCATGTAGATTATTATTGCGACATTAGAAAATAGTCTACTCTTCATGTATATCAAGGTGGAAGAAAACCAAAAGTACCTTTGTTCTTTTTGCTAATCAAACAGCACTTTAGGCTCAGAATGGCTTATGAACAAAGCAAACAATGGGGACGCATCAAAGTTTTTCGGTCTATTGGTAGTGATCTATATTTATCACAGCCAAATGTCAGCGATGACACAAGCGCAGTTGAGCAGTGAATGATGTCTCCGTCTGCTTATGGTTGCCTCCTGCTCTCAAGTCATAACAGTTTGTCTTTATTATGGCAGATATTTAGATTTCCTCATTGGGACAGCAGAAATTCAACAACTTACCAAGACAGAAATTCAATATAATAAATAGCCAGCTGCACACTTATTTTACCTTGTTGTTCTCCTTGACATCCCAGGGCTTGCAGGAGTACGAAGAGTGGAAGTGGTACAACAATCCGACGCTGGTGGAGGTTCTAGAGGAGTTCCCCTCCATCCAAATGCCTTCCACTCTGCTGCTCACCCAGCTGCCCCTGCTGCAGCCTCGCTACTACTCCATCAGCTCCTCGACAGACACGCACCCGGGAGAGATCCACCTCACTGTCGCCGTGGTCTCTTACCAGACCAGAGGTACAGGCCTACAACTCATTTGGGGCTTCTTCTTTTTAGTTGAAGGACTCCTCTAAACATGCCCAGCGTTAGCTATAACTAATAGATAATAGATAATGACCCAGAGGATTTTAAAGCTTCGTAGATAGGGTTTGTTGCTGACAGAGAGGATGGACTTGCTTCCATTAGACTTTTGCATATTTCTCTTGCAGTAACTCAAAAAGAACTCACAAGTCACAACAGTCATTTGTATCAAAATGCATTTTGCATGAAGTTACAACCCATTGCCTTAAAATGCATGTTGATTTTGCTTCAGTTAATTTTATGTGTTGGATAATGTGCAGTCAAAAGTTTGAAAAGTGAAATGAGTGAGTCGCTCTGAAAACCCAGACAACGGTTTATTGGAAATTGATTGCAAGTTGTCTTAAAAATCAGCCTGTGTTAATAGCCAGACTGCGACTGTAATTACAAGAGATATAGATCTATAGACCTCAGGAATGAGAGGAAATGTATGTAGAACAGTCTGTCTGACTTGCTTGTCAGTGTTAGTTTCAGGATATATATCATAAGGCTTTTACATCTTTACAACAAGCTTTATAGTTTCAGCTTCCGAAGTAGCCATTATTACGTTTCTATCACAGCTATTTTCTCGTGTGTAATTGGCTCTTGCATACACGCAAACATGTTAGTGTGATTGTATGGTAGTGGTTGAATTACTGCAATTTCCCTTTAGTGTGAGAGCGATAAATGGCCCTAGCTCTGGAAAATGTGTGAGGAACAATTTTTTTTGTTGCACTTGTGGTTTGTGCAGTTTGTGAGTGGGCGGGAGGTTGAGGGAGGAGAAAAACCAGTAAAGTGCTTGCTTGGTAATGATCCCTTTCAGATGGAGGGGGACCTATCCGCCATGGAGTGTGTTCGTCATGGCTCAACAGGATAGAGAAGGGGGAGATGGTCCCCTGTTTTGTCCGAGGGTAAATATCAGGTTTTTCTTAAGAATGTTGGGCTGAAGAACATAAATCTATAATGGTATGGTAAATGGTATGGCATGGTAAATCATAAACAAAAAGTGGAATATCTTGGAAAAGTTTTTTTTTGGAATTTAATTCGAAATGTAGATTTTTCCATGCATGTTCTTGTAATAGCAAAATTTAGTCAAAATTGATTCAAAATATAAGTTTCAAGCCCTTTTTTGTTTTAATTTTGATAATCACAGCTTAGACATTTTCATTGAAATATTCCAATATTTTAAGTTTTTTTTTTTAGTTATTGGCCATAATTATTAAACAGTAAAACGCTTGAAACGTTCTAGTTTACATCGAAAGGAGAATCGAAAAAAACATGGCCAAAAATTGATAACACATTCTTACAGTTTGCCGATTGCTAATTAATATTTTTTTCTCTCTCTAACAAAGGACAAGTCTCACTTGATTTAGTTTTATTTTATCTTCAGAATGAATTGCCATGAAAATGAAACAAAATCAGATAAAACTTTCTGAGTGTGCAAAGCTATAAATGACGGATCAACAAACTGTGATAACACATTATCAGTGTGTAGCCACAACTTAAGCATCTCTTTCCCACGCATTGTTATTTTGTTGCCATGTATTATATTTTATTGTCACCTCTCTGGTTGCATAAAATTGTAATCTTTTTGAGATGCAATAACATA
>KV751322.1:2253433-2293978 GCA_001698575.1 Mola mola | reverse complement strand
TGAGGGCAGAGCAAAAAAAACAAAACAAACTACTAAAACTAATACCAATAATGTAGTGAATCTCAAGCCTTGCTACAAACAGCACTTTCAAGGTAAATGAGTTAGTTGAGTTGAGTTTAGCATTAGCACGATATTTTTTGCTATATTGCACTAAACAGTTTTTCAAGTTTGAAATAGACTTAATAATTTCAGACTAAAACACACATAATGAAAAGACCAACTTCTCATCAGTAATTATACCAACTCAATTCCTAATTCATTTTTCAGCTACAACACTACAGTCTGATGCATCTTTTGACCTCCGCTTCCTCAAAAAACTGCTGTGCTTCTCCTCTTCAGGCACCTCTTTGTGATGGAAAATACCTCACATTTTTCCTCTTGCCTACCTATTTTTCTTTCTTTGCAGCTTCTTTCCAGCATAAATGACATATTTTCCTGTTCATTTCTGTGTGAATGCCAGAGGTGGATCTCTCTGACAACAAGCTTGGGGATTGTGGCGCCAGAGCCATAGCTGACATGCTCAAGGAGAACAGCACCCTGGTGAAACTCAGTCTGTCAGGAAATAGATTCACAGACCGGTCCGCTGAACACCTCGGTCCAGCACTGATTGCCAACACAAAGTTACAGCACCTTGACCTCAGCCACAACGCGTTAGGAGAGCGTGCAGGTAGGGTAACCTTCCATAATTCAAACAGTTACCAATGACTCCCATTTTTTTTATCTAGATGTCATATTCACCCAAGATTAAACAAATTAAATAGAAGAAACAGGAACATCTTTCATCAGACAGTTTACACTTGATTTATTTGGCCCGTGCCACAAGGAAATTTGTTGAGCAAGCAAATCTGAATGCTCCATATGGGCAAAAGCCCTATGTGGAATGCTGGATGGACATGTGATCACTTAAACATGACACCTATGCGTGATTTTTGAACATCTCATTCTGAATCAGCTGGTTTTTCTCCCCTGGTTTCTAACTTTTCACCCCATTTTCTGGAAGCAGTCTGCAGGGATTTGATCTCACTCAAAAATCAAGAACATTAACAAGGTGACGCTGGTGTCATATGCTGAGGTCTGGATCACAGTTGGTGTTCCAGCAAAAATCTGAAGCCTGCTGTAGTCCTCTAAAATATCACTGATGCTTCAGTATCAAAATGACTTTAACCAATAGTATATTATCAAATGTATGGCAGAGTCTTAATTTCTGGATGCTTGACCTACCTGTCTGCACATTTTCACCCATTTTGTGCTCACTAAAGTTATTTCAATAAACTCCACTGAATCGAAAAAAAACTAAATATGGCGTAGTAAATAAGGCCGTTGAATAGAAACATTCAGATTAGTGCCACCTTTTGCAGTTACTGGTGTTAGGAAGCATTCTCACAAGAGCAGAACGCCTTGGCCGTAATGATAATGATGAAGCCTTATCTCTGAGCAGCCACAGGACAGCAGGCAGCAGCAGACTCTGGCATTCAAAGGTCAAGAACATTTCGCCTTCATTAAAAACCTCTTTCAATTAGGATGCGGATGAGCTTTGTGACAGGCACCTAGTGCGAAAATGGCAGACCAGGAAACATCTGATGTAGATAATTGAAAATAAATCTGTCTTTGGCAACCCAGGACACTGCCATGTTTCATTGCCATGCGTGATTCATTGTCACATATTCAATTCTTTTTTCTTTTTTTTTTTGCTGTTGTTGTTGTTGTTGAAATATCAAATAACATTCTCAGTCCGTTTGAGGGCACTCTTCGATACAGTAGGTCCCTGAGAGACAGTATACCAGTCCAATACTCTGACATTCAGGCTACAGCGTTTTTGCTTTTTTGATCGTATTGTAGAGTGTATTTATTTCATGACTTTGAGCACCGTATTATTGCTGTGATAAGGTGGGAGCGAGATGATGATGGGCAGCTTTATCTGTTGGATCTCACCCTTTTCAGCCCTCCCTCACAGCTCTTTTTATGCCGCTAGACACGCAATCACACCATCTCGGTGGAATCTACTGGAGGTAGAGCTCCAGACTTTCAGGGAGCGTACAAGCACTCACGACTAACATTTCTAGTCATTTCAGATCAATTTTTCACGTGAAAAGAAACTGTCACATACTCCTGTATACTGATGATCACCGTAGGTTATAATATACCAAAGAGTCAGTTCATTAATTATCTTTTCCTATCCTAAGGGGAAAATCTGGGAGAATCTCTGTCAGAGAACACCGGTCTTAGATCGCTGAATCTGGCCTGGAACTGCATTCGGGGGAGAGGAGCTGTGTTGTTGGCCAGGGGCCTCGGGGTAATACTGTACTGTACACCAGGAAATCACTGTCACTTTGTATATTTCTCACTCAATGCAAAGCATAAGAGGATGTACAGGGCTCTTGTTCTGAATTAAGATGCTTCTTTGCCCTGTAGTTAACTTTGTTCCTGTTCGACTTGTCCTGGAATAGTTCTTATAATATTTTTCATTGCAGCTGAAATCTACCAAACAGTGTGTTTCTGTTTCTCTTTGAGGGGAACGCTTTCCTCAGAAGTGTCGATCTGTCATTTAATGGCTTCGGTAAAGAAGGAGCCGTCGCTTTGGGACAGGCTCTGAGAGAAAACACTGTCTTGGAGGAGTTAAACCTGAGGTATGAGGCCTTCATGTCTTGGTTATCTGACGATGCAGATTATCTGCCGGTCGAGTTAAGAGGGGGTATAGTTTGCCACTTCACTTTAGGTCATTCTTTCATAAATCACAAATAGGAACAAGTGGAGTGTTTTACCTTGTTTGGTATTAACTGTGATACAAAACAAAAACAAAACAAATGACTTACTTAATGAAGACAAACTGCTCACGCAAGTTTGTAGTTTTACTAAATAAGTCCGTCATCATAAACACATGGAAACCAACCCTTGCCCCTTGAGCTTGCAGACAACGATGAACAGTACGATAACCAAGATAACGCATCATTATCAGCGTTTCCCTTCACAATCAAACCCATTTTTGTTTATTTCATTTCCTCTCACAGTAACAACCGAATACCCCCCGAAGGAGCGATTCGCCTTGCCACGGGTCTCAAAGTAAACAAGGCAATCCAGTTCATGAACGTGAGCAGCTGAAAAGAGATTGGTTTAAGCTTCAAAGGCAACGCGGGCCTCGGCAGATAAAACGGGATGAGTAAATGGATCACTGTACTTTTTTTAATGTCAACGGGCCAGGAGCAGAGCGTGTGAGAAAATCATGATGACTTACAATAAAACGTAGTTACAACTGAGTATTTGATACTCAGTATCAACTGCACACTCAGTGCAGGGCTGAACACAGAGTTTGTCTCCATTTTTCTCCTCTACTTTATCTTTAATCTGCTCAGTTATTGCGGTCGTTGCAGTTACGCAAATGCTCATTTACTTTTGGACATTTTTGGATAAACCCACTATATTGTCAGCCAGTGTGCCTGGTTTTCTGTAATACCAGTCACACAATCCACACCTCTAAGTCTCACTAATTAACTCTCTGCATGAGCTCGGGCCAGTTTCCAGGCAACCATCCAAGATTTTTCAAAGTTTCTGGTCCCAGCTAATAAATACCTTGGCCCATAATCCCCCCCAAAATTGTGTAGTTTTATTTCAAGAACAGACATTTTAAATCTTTAGCAATATCTTAAAAATATGTTTCATCATCTCCATGACAAAAACCTCAGCAAAGACATGTGTGCCATGATTCCCCTTTTCTTAAATATCTCATGTTTGTCTTCGATCAGATGAGCAGGAACCCCATACAGAACGCTGGCTGCTACGGGATCCTCAAGTCTCTGCAGGAAAACCCAGATTCAGCCATGGAGTCTTTAGACTTTTCGGTACAGTCAACTCATATTTTGACTGCATGAGACTTTAATTTTCTGCTTTTGAACTTATTCAGCCTCCTCTGCATGTGTCACTATTTCCAGGACATCAGAGTGAACCAGGATTTTGAAGACCTGTATGCGGCAATGAAAAAAGATTCCCCTGCTCTTACAGTAAATCACGGGAGCAGGACTGGCACATTCAGAAAAGCAAAGGCTTGAAAGGTGCTTTGGTGTAAATCGCTTAAAAGAAAGGTAGACTAGATGCCGTCCTCGTATACGCCAGAAGAGCCGAGAGAAGATGTGAGTCCTTTCAAAGCCCTGTGGACATTTTCATCAACAGATGAACCAAAGGAAGGATCCATGAAACGATGTTATCTTTAAACGACAACGTTTTAATTTCCCCTCGGAATGAAATGTACTCAGATCAGAAAAATAGTACTTGATTAATTAAAACGAAAGAATCAGAAGTTTTCCAGTACATGTGTGAGTGCCTGCTGTAAATGTAATGTTGTTGAAGTGACTAAAGACAATGCAGGTATGGAGCATGATCCTTTTTAGGTATGATCTGATTTGATGTTATATAATGCCAGTGGGTAGAATGATGGAGAGGATCAGAGAGCACCATGTTGTGCATGAAAAGAAGTGAAAGTGGGTTGCACAAAAACGATTTAAGTGCTGCATGACTAGTCTAATAGAGAAACTAGCTTTAAAAGAATGGCACGCTCTTAGATAAGAGATGTGTTTACTGCACCGGGACAACTCCAACACTGTTAGATACAGCAAGCTGTCATTTACAGAAGTGTATCTCTCCCACACTCCCCCAAAAACATCTCACACGTGCCTCTTATGCGATATTATTGACTACAACTAAAAACAATTATACAATTTAAAGATGGAAAAAAAAAAGTTTCAGTCAAGCAAAGTTAAATAAAATTTACATTCTTGAATTAGTTTGGTCAGTTGAATGTCAAAATAGTGTCCTTTTTAAATACAACCTTTATCTATAGTGATAGCTGCAATAGTATAATAATACAAACAATAAATTCAGTAGTTTAGTTTATAGGATCAGGCTTAAATTTGTGAAGTAAGTTAATTAATTTTGTGACACTTTACCAGTGGTGGAGTCAAAATGACACCAAAGTCAATGTTTTTAAGAGTAAGCAGGAAAAAAACATCATAGCACACATTGTAAGTATTATTATTACGTATGCATTCATGTTAAAAGTATGATTCAACTTTTTCAGCTTGTTAAGATGAAGCAGGTTTTGGACTGTAGATCCTTTGGCTTTGATCGTTTGTTTGGATAGGATGAGGATATCCCCTCAAAATCATTCAGAGCCTACAGTGACGCCCTCGTAATGCTTGTTTTGTCCAGTCCAAAGTCCAACCATCAAAAGTTATATTTATAATTTTTTTCAAAAACATTTTAGTTACAAAATCAATTTTTAAAATAATTTTTTTTTTACAAGTAGGTCTACAATATTTTTGGTTGAATTACTGATCATATACATAAGACTCAACATTAGCTAATTACACAATAAGCATGTATGATATGTATATATGAGTAAGAAAAACATGCAAAAAAAATGATTCTGATCATAATAATAAATGTTGAATACTGGCCAGCTTGATAAGCATTCACATTCACGTACACAGTATACACAGTGATTACATAAAAATATGCATTTGAGTTTACTTTTATTTGTACTTTTGACTTCTACTTACGTGCATATAGTGCATTAAAAAAAATAAGAAAAAGATTAATTCATTATTTGAAAAATTAATTAAACGTACATTTAATATCAGATACTTGACTAAGTAATTTTTCAACACAGCATCTGTATTTTTTTTTCTCAGATATGACTTTTGGATACTTTTCACAACACTGGTTTGCGGCAGTTCATCCGTCACGTCGAACGGCTTTCAATCGATCGTGCGTGCGGGTGCCTGCGTCAGTGCGTAATGCGTCAGTGCGTAATGCGTCACAGAGTCACGCGACTTGTTTTTAAATGTCCGGCGGGCAGGCTTCTTAGTGGGGTTTATCCGTCAAACGTAATCAGGGTTAAACATTAACCAGGGAAGTGAGTAACGTGTCAAAAGACGTTTTTACTCTGCAGGGAATCATGGCGAAGACTACATCTGTGTTGTCCAAAGGACAGATGTTGCTCAGGTATTCCGCGAATGTGCAGCACGCGACCAGGTAAACATCGTTTTACTCATTGTACCGTTAGCTAATTTTAGCTCATCGTCCTGGGTCGCGTCATGTGACTGCTCGGTACGCTTTCACTTCTCCTGTGACACAAACTGAGAACGCTTAGCTAGCTGCGTTAGTTAGCTGGAACTACTGAACTAAAACCCCGTTAAACTGACTCTTTTGTGTGCTTTATGTGTTAGTTAACTAACCTTACACCAACCATTTAAACACTCGTTACGAAGGCAGCACTCACTTAGCCAGCTTATCTTACTTTATTTTCACCCAACTGTAACTGAACAAAACATACTGTCTAAATGCTGAGGTGTATAAAAGTGCTTTGGTGACACCAGCAAGAAGGCAACAGGGTCTTTATTAAGAAAGCAGATGTGTAATCATTTGCTGGACATCTGAACTTTGTCCTGTAAGGCTACCGTGAACACTTATCTGTGCAGCCACACTGCAGCTATTTACTGTGGCTGTATTCCCAAACCAGTGATTGGTTTGAATACTCCTTTGTTTGTTTTCTTTACTTCCTTTTTTTTTTTGAGAGGCATCCATGGGGGAATTAATTTTTAATTATAGTTCCCAATTAAAGCCACTGGTCCATAAGGTTATTAAAAGAGTGTCTCACTGACCTTGAATGTTTGTGGATTTGAGAAACAAGGCCCTGGAAAGAAGGCCTTGGAAGCAATGCATAAGTTAACAGCATGTGCACAGTGTAACTCCCTAATCCATTTGGTGTATACCAGCCATTATCTTTTGCCCGTTCTTGGTCCAGCACTTTACATCCTCTGTAAAATCCCGAAATTGAGGTTAATGTTAACATTTAAGCAGCTTTAAGATGGTCTGCTATACAAGTCATCATCATGTCCTTGGATTCCAGTGCGAAGGTTTACACTACACATGAATAAACATATTTTAAGTAGCCAGTGATGCAGTCAAAAGTTTAAAAGTTTGCTGGCAGTTTTTAGGAGTTTTAGGCCATATTGTTCTTGGTTTTTTTTTAGTTTAATCCTCACATTTTAAAAGATAAGACATAAGAAAATTCTATGCCAATATTTTAGGCTTATTAATTTCATTTTGAGCCATACATAATGAATTTTAACTTTTTTTAAAGCAAAGTAAAATTAATTTATATGGTATAAGTTATAAGTTATATTTACACAAACTAAAGTCACAAAGTGCTTCACAGGAGCAAATAGAAATACATGAAAAAAATCATAATATATATGTATACATCTTCAAAAATACAAAGTGCATATTGGACCACAGATATTTACATGCAAATGTAAAATTCACAGGCACACAGCAAAGTATATGTAAATATATACACAAAAAATAAAAATTTGCAAGAACGCGGCCACTGAAACCTCAAAGAATATCCAGCTCGAACAAAGTCCCCAATACTCGAAAAAGCACAGGCCTGTTTCCAGGGGATAATTCAAATGTCTGACTAAACAGGAATGTCTTTAACTGCTTTTTAAAAGAAACCACAGAATCAGCACACCTAAATAAAGCAGGCAGAGCCTTTCATAGTTAGGTGCTACAGTCTCAAATGCTCGGCCACCTCTGATCTTAAGGCGGGTGCATGGGACGGATAGGCGACTAGTTTCAAACGTTATTGTTCAAACTCAGCTGGGAGCTATGAGATCGAAAAATCGTGTAGTTTTTAGGTTTGTTTTTTTTTTTTAAATGAAAGGATTTCAAAAATAGCCAATATCAGTCACATCAATTATATATATTTTTTGGTGGCACAGCATATCCATTTCTGGGAAAAAATAGCCAAGATGCAACAAAGTGAACCAAGGGCAGCCGAAAGAAGAAAATGGCAAACAAGACTCTCTGCATGTTCTAAAGTACCAATTTTCTATGCAGCCAAAATAGCTGTCAAAGACTGACTGACATGATGTGCATTGTTTGTTTAAATATGACTCATGATATATTATCTCTAGGACTTTTGTTTTCTTTAAGAAGGAAAAGAAAATCACGATAATCACTGCTATTGATTCCCAATACTGGTACAATCACAACACAAATCGAACCATGATACATTGAGTCTGGATAAAAGTACATCATCCTAGCACTGTTAGTGTAAATGTCTTTGTATTTGTATTAAATAATAGTTAATACTTTCATGTTGTTAAATCATTTAGATAAAATGTTAAAAGGGTAAATTCATATGTGTTTATATTGTAAGAAATACTGGGTTCATTTAATTGTATTTACATTGTTTATTTCATTGTCGCTGTTGTGCTCAGCCCGGAACCAATGTTAGTTGCCTTTGCGCTGTTACGACAGAAGACTCTATATTGCAAAGCATGGCCTAAGGTGTGTCAAGGACATCTCTCATGACAAGTGGCCAACGAGTTCTCAAGGCATGAACGATGGGGGAAGAGTCGAAATAAATGCCAGTATCAAAGAACCAATCCGTGTCTGTCGTGATGCAAGCTACAGTTAGATTGGTACAGTCACTTATTCACTCCAAAGTTGGTGAAAAGACACAAGCTAAGGCATTCAACCCACTCGCTCACACAGAATGCATTTTTTTTTATATAAAAGTATATTAGCATGACTGTCTTTTAGCTCATGTGTCAGTTACATCTCCATGTTTTTTTGTTTTTTTTTTTTAAGTTAGCCTTTTCTTTTATATCAAGTAACTTCTCTGTGTTCTGTTGTTGCTTTGAGTCTTTGTGAAACTTCCTTTCATGTTGCTTTTTGTGTAGGAGGTTTTCAGAGAGCAGTGACAAAGGCTGGTTCCGTTCCTTGTTTGTGCACAAAGTCGATGCCAGAAAAGATGCCCACTCCAACCTGCTCTCCAAGAAAGAGACCAGCAACCTGTACAAAATACAATGTAGGCATAACATCTTTTGCTTTGTCACCAATGACGGCCTGTCTTCTTCAAGAGGGCCAAATGCAAGTGATCATGTTAGGGTTGCCTTATGTTATAATGAAATGTATTTTACTTTGAGTCTCAACAGTCTGCCATCCATCTGTTTCTGCAGAAACCAGCTAAATAAATCACTTAATTCAGTTAAATCCAGACTGGCCTCACTATAATCCAAAGGCATCTGCACTGTAACATCATCTGTCATCATACATTTGCAAAACACCAGCAGCCGCAGCAAGTTTTGTAAGGGACATCGGAACAATTTGGCTTTCTTTTGAGTCTGTGGTGATACCTGTGTCTGTCTAGAGAACTTCAGTCATTTTCCCTAAGCTTTGATCTCTTTGGTTAGGTACATCTCAGCTTGTAGGGATTTCAATTTGAACACTCTATCATCCATAGCCTATAACTTACTGAAAGGGAATCTGTTTTGTATACAAAAGTCTTTGCTGAATCGGACTGTGAAATTACTTTGTTCAAGAATTTGACTGGTGCTTATATGAAAAAAAAGAACGGGGAAGAAAAACCCCCATTTCTCATCACCCTACCTCTCTTTCTTTCAGTTCACAACATCAAACCAGAGTGCCTGGAAGCATACAACAGTCTAGAGTGAGCACATCCATATTTTCATATCGTCTTCACCAGTCAGTTAATGTTTCCTGTCCTTTGCCTGTTTTTCATCAATACATTAAAACAACTGTAAAATCTAGAAAACAAAATAGAGATATGCAGAAAGCAGATCATTAGATTTGGTTGAGAGTTGTGGACATTGAGTGACCTGTGGTTGGTCTCTGTGGGGAAGAGACAGTATATTATAACTCTTCAATCAGTAAGTGTGAGGAGTGTGTGTTTTCTCAGGGCTGAAGTGCAAAACAGACTCCATCAGGACCAGGACTACCCATGTGAGGTGGTTGGAAGCTGGAACACCTGGTACGGGGAGCAGGATCAAGCTGGTAAGCAGCAGCAGCAGCAATGGAGCAGTAAACAGAAAAAATAATGAATAGACATTGAAACGTGTCACCTCTTTTTGATCGCGGTCACAGTTGTTCGCACTGAGCGCTGAATTCATTTTTCAGTTTCAAGGCCCCATAAATGACACATCTTACACTGAGTGGCTGCAGTTTACCTGTATCTGTTTTGCATCACAGAATAATGTGCAGGCACTCACAGAAGCTACCAGATGACTCACTGCCAGCCCTTCTCATATATACAGTATATATGAGATGATTTATGGTGTATAGTATAGAATCAGAGCATTCAGCGATAACAAAACGAATGTTATCGTGTGGTGATGGAGATACTGTATCTCTTAATCGCGTGGGTGGCATAGCTCCCTTGCACGGTGCTACAGTGACATCTGCTGTTCTGTTTTTGCAGTGCATTTATGGCGCTACAGAGGAGGCTACCCGGCCTTGACTGAATGCCTGAAGAAGTTGAACAATAACAAGGTCCGCAGTAAAGTGTCATTTTTAAATTCCTATAAAGACAAAAAGGCTTAGCTTACGTGTCATATGTTACCACGACTTTGCACAGTTTTAGTTCACGCTTTAGTGTGAGAAAGGCACTGTAGAGTAGATCTTTGTATCATTCTTTTTTTGTCATTTAAAAATATTTTAATCTTCCTCCAGGAGTATTTAGAGTTTCGGAAAGAGAGGGCGAAAATGTTGATTTCAAGGCGAAATCAACTTCTCTTGGAATTCAGCTTCTGGAATGAACCGCTACCAAGACCAGGACCAAACATCTATGAAATGCGCACCTATAACCTCAAGGTATACACATTTATTACACTAACTTTCAATGCATGATGTAAATGTGTTTCCGTAGCATTTGTTATGTTTTACATCCCTGATTACAAAAAAAGTCTGGAGGCTGTGTTAAACATATAAACAGCAATCATTATACTCAGTTGTGTTACATAAGCCTCACCCCATCATTGCTTATGAAAGACTGAATTTCAAGGATGTGCAGTCATGATACTACCACCATTTTGAATCACACCGCAGCTTCCACATCAACTGAGTGTGTACTACAGTAGTAATATAGTACGATCAACATTGTCATGAAAATATAGGTTCACCCTTTGCCTTTGAAGTAGACTGAGTGCTTGGAGGCCATAAGCTGTGGTAATTACACTAATTTATTCATTACTTAGTCATTTTTCTGAGGAGTGAGCTGCCCACAAATGGTGAGGCATGTGCTGTTTGTTTGTTTTATAATTAACATCTGCCTGAATGTAGGCTCACATGACCCATATAATTGGTCGATCTGTATAAAGTAAATAACCAACGAATGTGCTGTTTGTGTTTATGTGTGTGTTTTAGCCAGGAACAATGATTGAATGGGGAAACCACTGGTAAGGCTCAACATGTTTTGTTTTGTTTTTTCTTTTAATAAATAAACAATAAAAGTTGCCTGAACCTTCCCCTAAGAATAGAGTATTCCAGATATTTGGGGGATTTTTACAACCCTGGGAATGCTGTCTCACAACAGGGCGAGGGCAATCAAATACAGACAGGAAAACAGCGAAGCAGTGGGCGGATTCTTCTCACAGATCGGCGACCTGTATGTTGTCCATCATTTGTGGGGTGAGTATGCAACATGTGCTGTGTATGTATTTTTGCATTTAAGTAGTTGGTTTGAGTGGACTTGGCTCCCAATTAAGGGGTTTTGCATTGGGCCTATTATTATTGTCGTTCAATGATATAAACCATGTAGTCCTTTGACCTGGATTTCAGTGATGATGTAATCATGTCTACACAATGAATATTTGTTCCTTAGTTGGAAATATGACAAGGGATTTAACCCTTTATCTACCACAGAACGATGTGAACATTGACACATTACAAGAGTGGCAGAAAGACACACCTGATGCATAAATTACACAAAATGTGTTTATTAAATATGTTTTATGTGATAGCTATGTAAATCCTTACCTATTTAAAGATGCTAATAGTTTGCTTTAATCATGAGTGAGTTTGTGTAAGTTTTCAACATGTCCAATAACAAACTTTTAAATACCCAATTAATTATTTCTTGTTCTATATTGACACTGCCTCTAAAAATGATTTGGACAGCGAAAATTCAATCAATCTGAAATAACATTCTTAATAATGCTAAATAAAAATAAATGTTTTAGCATGAATTCATTGGAAATAACTCATGGGTTTGTTGCTGTCCAGCTTATGAAAGCCTCCAGTCCCGAGAAGAGACCAGGAACTCTGCCTGGCTGAAGGAGGGATGGGATGTAAATGTGTATTACACAGGTAGGAATGATCCAAAACAACTACAGTTAAATCTGCCTTTTAGCCAAAAATGATGATGTATGCCCCATCGCATGATAATTACAAGGCAACACAATACGCGTTACAGTATTTTCTCTTAGATGTTATGCTTTAGTGGTGCAAGAGGAGGTAGCTTTGTCTCCTGACTGTTGCCTACTGTAATTAACTCAAACTCAAGACAAATGTTTAACTTTTTAGATATAATCAGAATTACTCTCTTAAAATGATACACACCAGAGGGCAGATATTAGCTATTTCGTGCTTCACAGTAACACGGGAGTTGAGAGTTCTGACATTCGTTATGTGTATGAAAATGTGAAGTATGCTGGACTGTTGCTCCCTGTGAGCACCTGGAAAGAACAGCAATATTATTATTATACCAGGGAAGGGCTTTCCTCACAAAGTATGTATCCAGGAATTTTTTCACAGCTCCACACTGCTTTGGCTTCATTGATGGCACCGTAGATTTCATATTTGTTCTGTCTATGCTTGCGAGGACTCATTTATAGCTGGACATGTGCTTCAGCAACATTAAGTGATATAACATGGACTACAAGCTTGGTAAAACAGTGAACATAGCGTGACAATAATAAATGAATTGATTTAATTCTGCCATACACAATATGCTCTGATTTGAGATATTGTAGATTTACTGCATTTAATGCATCTAAGTCCATGTTTTGTTATTAAATTTTAACTCTCTATCCTTCAGTGCCTTTGATCAGAAGCATGGAGTCCAGAATAATGATTCCCACCAAAAGTTCACCTTTACAATAGGAAGATGATCTCTTGGTCAAAGATATTCAACAACTGCCATCTACATTTTTTTTTTTTAATCAGCTGGATGATTTCTTGTTTGTTAATGTAAACAAAAATATTTTCTGACGCTGTTTTGCTGATGTTTAGGTCAAATATCTGGGGGAAAAAAGATAATGTGTTTCATTTTTTCCAAGTACTGTATGTTAGATCATAGAGTGACAATTATGTGACTGTGTGGAACTAGATATGGTATCTATTCTGCTTCTTGTTTTTATCATGAGTTATGTTAATGACACGTGTAATTGTCCTCTACCAATCCTTTTTATGATTATGATGACTGGATATAAATCACACTTAATGTAATTTAATCAAGCATGTGATGCAGTGACTGAATCACATAGTTGATAAAATGGACTTACCTCAACGATATAAATATGTGATCATCATCTGTGGATGAATTTACGATGTGAAGAGCCTGACAGGAGCAGTGTGTAGTGGTCAGTATTTCCACAATAAAAAGCTGACGACATGCAGTCGGATCATTTGACTCTGTACTGAGAAACAAGGTTGCAAAGAAAAAGCAAAACTCTGAACTGAGTTGTTGATCTGTGGAAGTTGTGGGGGACTTCACCTTGGATTGAAATTCAACATTAAGGCTCTTTATACCCCCTCATCCAGGACCAGGCATGCCAAAACTTCTTCCCTTGGAGGGCCCAAATTGAAACATAATTGAGGCACGTAGGTGAAAAGTTATCACCTTTTGTATTTGTGTCATGAAGAGACAAAATGGTGCCAGAATCTCATGTTTAATGTCATGCGCACACTTTACGAAGACTATATATTAAAAAAGCACTGTGTACTCGAGGAGCAGCACGCCAACTGGCCCCACTTTGGGAAGCCCTGATCAAGAGTGTTATTAGATTATTGATAATGAATCTATTTGGAAAACAAAAAACTATGGGAACATCTATATTTCTGGGTAAGAAAAGGTTGTTCATCAAAGAAATTAATAATATCCAAATGGAGATATGCAACACTGACTTTAATTGCAGTTTATTGTGCTGGCCCTATACAACTACATGCCTGGTTAATAATCTCATCTTTGAAGGCTTTCCACCAAATTTTAAAATTGAGGAATTTTGATCTCATTCGGCCATAGCAACCTCGCCATTCCAGTTAAACTCGCCAAACCATTTCTTTATGGAACATGCGTTTTTCATGGGGAGATTGTGTTGAAACAATATTCTTAGGTCTTGGAGAATGTTGTATCTCTGTTAATAACTAAATTAAGTACCCCACCTTCGCCCCAAGATGCTGAGATAGGCTCCAGCCCCCCCCCGCGACCCCTAACGGGATAAGTGGTAGAAAATGAATGAATGAATGAATGAATAATCAGAAGAGTTTGGTCGAGACCTGTTCTAGGTGTTAAGTGACAGTCCAAAGGCTGGGGATGCAAGCCTGTTACTGGAGGGTCACCAGTTTAACCCCCAGAATTACCAGGAAAAATGTGGGTAGAAAAAGTGAATAAACAGCCCTCCTTTATGACCACCAGCATGGTGCCCTCGAGCAGAAGCCTTAACCCAAAAACCTGTGAAACTGAGCTACTCAGTGGACCGCAGAGGAAACTGGGGTTGTACTGTGCCGCTCACAGGTTTGAATAAATTCAAAATTAAATGTTATATAAAAATGCAGAAAAATTGTGTTTGTTATGACTTGGCTCCATATACATAAATTGACAAATCGTTTTATTTTTTTTTCAATTTTTTTAGTAATTTTTTTTTGACACTTCCCCCTCCCCAGCAAAAAAAACCAGCAATTAATTCAATTGTAACTTTTGGAATCCTTTCTTTTTCAGCGGTACCGGAAGTTTTGGCTCGCGCTTGCGCACTTGACCACCCTCCACAGCACATGTGCGCGGCATTTAAATCACGTAGCGCTGCGCCTTTAAGGCGAGGGGGCGTGTAACTCGTGGGACTGTCCCTTTCATTTGAATATAGAGTAGTTCGGAGGGGACGGAGTCGGTTTGTGTCGGATGTTTTTCGCCCCGCGAGCCAAACCCAGCGGCACGCGGCGCTCGTTCGTGTCCACCGCGAAGGCGAGCCAGCCAGAGCGACGTTTAACGTTTGAATGAGCTCGCTCAGCTAGCTGCGAGGCGTTTTTTTACGGACAGAGAGGAGGCTGCTGCCGCCGCTCCTCCTGCCCACCGACAACATGGACTTGCACATTCTGGACCACCGTTTGCGGGTCACCAGCATATCCAAGAACGGGCTGGTTAACTTCACGCACCCCTTGATTAAGCTGCTGTTTCTCCGCAACAGGACACGGTAAGGAGCCCACGATGAGCTAACCCTGCAGCGCCTCCTCATTCAATCGGCGGCCGAGTCATGTTGTTAGCGCATGTTCGCCTCCGCCTGCCTGAATGACACACTGCGGCGCATGGAGCTGTGCGTGTGATCGCAGGAGGTTATGACAGATACTTTTTAAACTGCGAACATCTGCCAAAATATGACGCAGCAACGCGTCCGTGCAGTTGCATCAGCTATGTTTCACAACAATGTCACACCAACATGCATTTATTTTTGAAATGGCGTTCCTCGACACCTTTACGTGTGAATCAAAGAAAAAACAAAAGCTGTCAAGGCAGGAGTGCGCGTTTGTCCAGCACACACCTCCTTTTACCCCCAAAACCACCGTCCAGTTTTTCAACTTGTCTGGGTCCTACGCAGGCATCAGTAGCAGTTTGCAGTTAATCCCTGGATATCCTCTCATTGTTATGCAATTGTTTATTGCTGTGGCTGCCCCACATTCTGGATGCATGGCCACAAGAGGAGCCCAGACATCTGTCTTGGAGCTGCCCATAATGTAGACCAGGCAGTGGCTCTGTTACTGCTGTCCAGTCAACTCATTATTATGGTTTTCCTCTTCTGTTCGCCTTTATGCTCTTTGACAGCTGAAATGACTAAGCTTATGACCGGCGGATAAAACCATCGTCTGTGGCACATTTTCCACACGGTCAGGTGTGATTTTTTTCTTTTTTTTTTTCCCCCCCACAGAGCGTTGGGTAACGTTGTAGGTTTGAACATGTTTCTATCCGACACAGTGTGTCATGGTAAATTGCACCACGCAGTCACTGTGAGTATTGCACACAGCCCGACAAGTTTGTGATGATGAATGTTTAAAAGAAAATGATGCATTTATTGTCTTGGAAAAACTGGGCTCGGAATTTTCCAGAAAAAGCATATGAAATGCACTTTCTTGAATTAGCAGGCCTGTCTGAGTGTCTTGGTGTTCATGCTTTGGGGTTGTCATCAGACTGCAGCGTGGGTGTATGCTGTCTTTTTTATCCCCCTGTTTATTTGTTTTGGTTTGGTTTTTTTTGCATCTTTCATGGTCAAACTACAGACATTGCAGGCTGGGGAGTGGTGGAGAAGATGGAGCTCGTGGCAACTCAAAACAATTGCCGAGCGGCAAAAACAGGCCCTGATTGCCTCGGTGGGTTTTAGCCATCTCCCTCTCGTGGGCCCCTGCTATTCAGCTCCCAGAGAAAGTCCTGAGTAGAATTTTAAGGAGGCCACGGCTTGTAGGAGCCAAATATTTTAATTATTTCCTCCTCCGGACACCAACCAACAAAGTGGCATTAGGACACATCGGATAAGAACCTTGATCTGATGCCGTCTGTCAGGCTCAATGTAAATCTGTGTAGGTGAAGGTAAAAATAAAAACTCCCTTCAAAAGTAAGTATGGTCAGCATCATGCGAAGATGTCTTCTATTGTGCTTGGAGTTCATGGTTGTGATATTATGGGAAGCCCGGTATATCAGCTTGATTTATATTAATCTGACTGTATTGATGCAGACCCGCTTAGCCCACATGGTCCTTCTCCTCAGTGTTCACCAACTAGAACAGTGGCGCAGCTGAGACAGAAACCCAGTCAGGAGTTTTCCACTTGTCTGCTTCACTGATCCGTCATGGTTGGGGCTCTCGCACCGTGTTTACACAAGCCACCCCCCACCCTGCCACCCTGCTGCCTCTAATAACAAGCAAACATCCCCATTGTTCTGGAAGAAGGAGCAGCCGGTGAGAATGCTGCAGATGGGGTGGTAGGAAGCTGTGAAGGTAGCAGACGGCTTTGGTCGCCCACCGGGGCTGAGTTACTTTGAGGCGAACTCCTCGCACTCCAGCAAGGCCAGCTTTCTCTGCTCTTATCACATTTCCTCAGCTGGAGCATCAGTTCGAGACACGCCACCGCGGCCAAACTTTCGCTCCCCCCGTCGGCTTGTGCAGCCGGATCAAAGTCCGGACTGCTCTGTGCGCTGGGTTTTCATCTTCGCCACTCGGCTGCTCCCTCGCTACCTGTGGCTGTGCATGTAGCTTCATGTGCCTCAGAAGAAGGAGTTTTTTTTTTCTTCAAAGTCATTACCAGCGGCGATCACACACGGGCTGTGTGGCACAGATATTTTCAACAATTAGTTATCCAGTGAGACTATGGCAGTGCTGTTCCAAATAAATGTTTACCATGCTCGTTAGAGCCTGACTGATATGTAAGTTTTGGGCCGATGCCAATATTAGGGAGGAAAAACAGTTCCGCTTTCAGTATATAGGCCGGTATTGGCAAATTGTTTGCAATGATTCCTCAAATTAGGTCAAACATTTTTAACCGAGAGATGAAATGGAGGAAAACATTTTACAGCTTAACAACCTTTATTGTCTAAAATGACAGCAGTCAGTCACTCAAACAGTGACCTCAACTGGATATTTAACAATATAAATCACACCAGGCATTCTTTAAAACCAAAGTTTTTGATATCAGCTGATATTAAAAACACATATGACGATATTGGTATATCTGTGATAGTCCAATTAATCCGTCGTGCTGTAATGCTATTGTCGGCGTCATTTTTTACTGCACAACCTATACAAGCTATATTGATCTGACAGTTATTTTTTTCACATTGACATTCTGTATTGCCACATTAGACCCAAATATACCCAAAAGATAGAAAATCCAGGTTGGAATTTATTACTGTCACCATATTTTAATGACATTGCATGTCCTGCCTCCATGCAGGATGCAGACAAACCCAGTTTGTGGCCCCCTTTGCTTGTTAACGTGTTGATGTGGAGACGAGGACAGATGGGGGTGGGGGGGCAATATGCTTTGTTTTTGTGAGACATTATGCAGTTTTACTCTCTCGCTCAGCAAAAACCAGCCTAACAGAGCGATAGACAAGCTTCTTTGGTTTTCCAGAGTGTTATCAGGTGGAACATTTCACCTGTAGGTCACAAACAAGGAACCAAACCAATGCAGGTGTCTCTCAGAGGGAGCTGTCAGTCAGTGCGCCGCCTCGCAGGCGTAACACAAGAGCCTTTATGTGTTGCCTTCTCTAGAAAACGCATTGTCATACTTAACGGTCTTCACGTGCAGGATAGATACTTGGGGTTCACTACCTGCAGGAAAGAGCCAGCTGGGGAAGGTGAAGGGTCAACAGGAAATGAAGGGAGTATAACAGGACAATGGGCTTGCTGAGCTCGCCAGCACAGCTGATGGTTAATGTTACAATGTTCTTTCTCTCTCTCTCTCTCTCTCTCTCTCTCTCTCTGTGGGGTGATTGTCCAACCTCATGGCAGGGATTACTTTTTGCTGAGGCAGGACTTTGACTCAGGGCTCCACCGTAATAGCCTCAGCTGGCTGGTGAGCGGTGGGAGAGGAAGGTTTATCACCAGCGATATGTTTCGAGGAAACAGGAATATGTAGCACTTCCTTTTCAGGGGTTCAAAGAAAGCACCGAGAGGGCCACAGTGTAGAAAGTGCCTGTTTGGCCTCTCTTCCAAAAAAATACAGAAGGTAAAAGTTTTGTGATATTAGATTTTGCACTTGCAGAAGGACAATATCACAGAGGAACCACTTAATATAAAAAATATCGCTAAAACAGTTGCTGAAAAACTCTTACTGCATCCAGAACTGGCACAGCATGCCATGCTTATGTGATCGGTAGTTGTCAAAATAACGATAATTTGCCGTTTTAATCAAGATGTTACATTTTCACGCCATCAGAACTCTCATTGATGCGGGTTCTGTGCATTTAAGGAAATTAGATTTTTGCTTTTTTACTTTCTTGCTAAGTGTTGCAAGAGAAGCTCAAATGCAGCATCCCACAAAATTCAAACAAATCCAGAAAGATAGAATGATGGAAATGATATATCCGAGAAGTCAAAGGTCAGCTTCACTGTGACATCCTCATGTTCTGTAAAAACACTTTCAACACTGTCACTCAGGAGTAAAAGGGGAGATTCTGACCATGTGAAATATGGTAACAATTTTAGTCATTGTACTTTTGACGAAATCTGCTCCAGAAAGTGAAAAAAAGAACAAACGGGTCACAACAGCCTAAGGTCTGAAGCCCTCAGGAGTTGAGAGTATTTTGAAGGCACAAAATGAAAGCCTGGAGTCTGCACTGGTCAGTGGAGACTAAGCACTGGATAGTTGTGTCAAAGGGAATTAGTTTTCTCTGTTTACTGTTTCCCTAATGATGAAATTCAATAATGATGTCCTCGCTGTCGCTGTTACAGATGCACCCGCTGCACACCCCTTCTGATTATCACTTATTGAATTTGACTGAAAAAAATAAGCTGCTCGTAGCTGTTGCATATACAGAAGATATTTGTTTGGAGGTGGGAAACGAATCCTTTGAAACTTGCACAGTGTCTTTCCCCAACTTCAATCATTTCCCTTTTTTTTTCCACATTTACTAGAACTGAACACTGTGGCCACACCAGGTGGCAACAAGCAAACTGTCCCCCCAAGCCTGGTGGAAACCCAGATGGCAAACTGGAGAAAGAAGGTTTTAAATTAAAATAGACCAGCAGTTCAGACACTTCAAATACCAACATCGTGTCAGCAGCTGCAGCCGGTCTTGGTCATTTTTTAACCCCTGTGGGCTGTATGAGTATCAGCAACACGGCACTTCCTTTTCCAATTTTTAACCAAAGTGGCTCCCTCTTTTTTTTAGAAGGCAAAGAAGCAGTAGAAGGAGGCAGTAAATGTAACCTTGAGATTGTGGATGGTAGATTGAAATCCTGATTTCAGCAGAATCGTGTGCATGTGAATCCTCCTATGCCACAATTTAATCCCTGTTTCCCACTGCCTGAAGCGGTGCCCCAGTTTGGTGAGTTACCCGCCACTGGCTGCACACAAAAGAGCGACGCTGGCACAAAATGCTGTGCTCGGGCTCGGGCTTGGGCTTGGGCTGAGCGACAGCAAGTTCTGAATTCTCAAAGAACTTGTCTGATTCCTGGTAACCAGAGTTCTAAAGTGACTGCAGATGAATAACGGCGTTCTTTCACCCTTTTGTCCTTCCCCTCTCCTCCTCGTGTCCTGCTTTCCACGCTTTCTCAACCTCTCTCCATCTCTTCCTCCTCTCTCGTTTCAGCTGCAAGTTTTTCAGTCTGACGGAGACTCCGGAGAACTACACCGTTGTCCTTGATGAGGAAGGATTCAAAGGTAAAAGACTCTTGTGCCCATATATCTTTGAAAGGTCTCTGCTCTTGTCCCATGATGCTGCGGTGTTTGGCGTGTAGAGTAAAACAAAGTAGTGTGCCACTTTCAAATTCCAGAAAATGATACAAAGGATGACATGTTTTGCATCAACCAAACGCTGATTTAAGGAAGCTATGGCTGAATTCAGATTTTGAAACTTGAGGGGAATTTTTCAGCAAATTTACCATTGAAGGTCAGTTCAGTAAGCACAGAGAGTTCAGCCATGTGATTGAGTTTTATGACGTGATGTCATCAGGGTTATCCCAGCAGATCTAAGTTAAAGGAAGTGTGAGATCCAACCATTTTAGAGCATCGGCTTTGAGTGTCAGGGTCACGGTGGGTGCGAGAAAAAAAAACAAACTGTCAGAGACCAAGAGAATAAAGTCTAGAAATAATTGTGAGGAAAAAGTCGAAACATGTGAATAAAGTAATATTACAACAAAAAAGTTGAAATATGAGGGGAAAAAACACATCACAAGAGCAGTACAGGTGTCACAAACAGGGAAATTTATAATCTTTTGGCACACCAGCATCACATTATCATCAGTATCAGGACTTGGAAAAGAATTTGAAAGAAACTCTACTACACGGACTTGGAGGAAATCCTCTTTTTTTTGGAGGCTGCCCAAGGACATGCCTGCTCTGTTTCCGCATAAAATCTCATAAAGTTGTGACTTTATTCTTGTAAAATTCTAACTTTTTTTCCCTGTGAGATTACAGCTTTTTTTTTTCTTGTAAGATTATGAAATTACTGTAGTAACTTTACTTACTTTACTAATTATAGAAATTACTAAAATAGCTCTTTAAAACCTGATCAGGGGATGGTCAAAACATGGTGAGAATAAAAACCCAAGGTAAAACAATTTTTCATGACTTGAGTGAACAGGAAAGACAGTCTGATGTATTGAAGATATGAATTCTTAGGAGCAGGAGATGGACCGTTTTATCAATATCTTTAAATATGATCAAATATTGTTAGTTTGGAACATCTGCAATACCAGCTTTCATTTCTTCTTTTTCCTTTATAAGTGATTTTTAATTGGATTTGGCGATGGTTTCTGAGGGTAGATCAGGTCATGTGGTTGGTTTTGTGGGTTTTTTTGAAGGCACCGCTTCGAACTTCAGTCGGTAGACTTTTTTCACAGCAGCCATTGTGGTAAGAAACAGCAGAAAAATCAGTTAGCAGTGACACTAATTAAGGTTCTGTTCCGTTCGGGCCAAATACAGCCACTGTGCTGGTCACGTGCATGTTGGCTCACTGGACAGGCTCTGCAACACTAAATGGAAAAGGACCTTAACTGATATTAGTCATTACACTAGTGTGTACCTGCCTGTACGACCAAAAGGTTTGTTGCTTCCTTGGCCGTTACCCGAGGCGTTCAGTGAAGATGCATCTCAAGCATGCAAACAAGAGACAGCGAGGTGGCATTTCCCATTTTATCATTTAGATAATTCTGTAGTGGTTGTGGTGTGCATCGCCCCAGGTCTTTATCCCAATATCTGTTTCTTCTTGTTTATTTCTGGGATAGACACCTGTTTCCTATGTAACTTCCTGTCTCTCCGTCCGTCTTGTGTTATGACAACGAGTGAAGTATCCTGTTTTTTGGGGGTTTTTTTTTTTTTTTTCTTTTTAAATTTTGGCTTGGAGAGACTCATGTTGCTGCAACTACGCCTGAGCGCTCCCCCTGTTTGAACTTTGACGCCGAGGAGGAGCCGCGCGTCTGAGCACATTAATGCATTATTATCAGGTCGAACCCTGCGGCTGTGTGTTGTGGTGGTGTTTTTCTCACATCAGTCTGTGGTTTCAGTGGTACAGGCGTTGCGGTCTCACTTGGTAAAGGAAGAGACGGAAAGATATAAATACATTACCAGTTAGACAAAGTTGTGGAGATTTGTCGAAAACATCATTTAAGATGGACTTTCATCAGGTTACCAACTTAATATAATTCAGTACAGGTTTTAAACTGTTTTAACTGGTGCACCTCCTCGTATATAGAATATGTATAGAATACATAATATGTTTGCAATGGTGCCAATGTCAAACTTTTCAATGTTCCAGTAGAACACTGTATTTTCCCACCTACCTCTTTTAACAGTTTGTGATGCGCTCAGCATCACCCCATGTTGGAGGTTTTGCATAGGAAGAATGAGCTCTGCCTCATACAAACATCTGTTTTTCTTATTTGTGTACCATTATTTTCCACCTGGTCTTTTTTTTTTTTTTTTTTTTTTGGAAGCATATTAACACAACTTGATTCAATTCAACTTTATTTCAGACACGTAGGCTAACATCAACATGATAAAAAGAAGTAAGTATCTAAACATAAAGTAACAATAGAAATAAAATATGCGGACAACAGCACTGAGATTACTTTAAAAACATGTCGCCTGAAGGTCAAACTAAGATCCTAAATTAAATGGGTACTTTAAGTATTGCACATGCATTAAGCTTTGCAGACTTGCATTAAAAACAATAATTGCAAAAAATTCCATTTTAAAGGCTCGAATGTCCTGAGTTGTTTTTGTTGTTTTTTTTTTTTTTATTCAGTCCCTGCCAATATGGGTCAAGCTCTAAAATCCCTGCATTCTACAGTTCCCACCATGCAGCCCAATAGCATATTTTATCAGAACTTCCCTGCTTGTTGAAGACCCCCATGTTTCAACCTCTGTGGCTGCATGTCAGACAGGATGCGTGTCTTCTGTCCAAAATATTTGACATGCAAAGCCACGAAAACAAAAACAATGTTCTTATACTTGAGAGACCCACAGGCGCACATTGTTTAGCTATTTTTTGCAGATTGAGTATTGACGCTAGTAAACAAAGTTTTGTGCGCGTAAGAGATGGGTCTGAATGCTCCTTTAAAACTGCACAAACAGTATATAAATGGCTTCATTTCAGTATGAAGTTAGGACCTGCAGCACAATGAAATGTAGTCACTAAATGTGGTTAAAAAGTGACAGTAAATTTTAATCTAGGCTTCTTTTTTTTCCCCTCCGGATTAGCAAATTACTGCTAACTGAGCCTGTACTCCCTGATGCAGAAGCACAAACCCATGCAATATGTGTCCCCAGCTAACTCTGTGACCCTTCAATGCACTCAGAGCTCCAGCCCTCCGAGCATCTCCAGGTAGAGAGCTCAACCTGGCTGCCGCTCAACGTCGTCTCCAACGGCAACGCCTCCAGCAGCTCACAGGCTGTGGGCGTGACAAAAATCGCCAAGTCTGTCATCGCCCCACTGGCCCAGCAGCATGTCTCCGTCTTCATGCTCTCCACATATCAGACAGATTACATCCTGGTAAGTCCTGTCTGCTGCACCCTTCGTTCCGCTCCAGTCAACTGTATCTGATTACACTGAAAGAGACGCTCTGAACTGTTCACTGTGGTAGAATTGAGAGGCGACTCAAGCAAATTTTTGAATTCTCCAAGTGTCTAAAAAGGAATCTCAAAGTGCACCTTTCACCTACACAGCTCTGGCAAACAAAAGGAGCCACACTGTCCACATTTTGTCCACTCACCAACTTTTCAGTTGACCAAGAGTTTATCCCAGCAGAGCTGACGGCACTGAAAACGTAGTTGATGTATAACGTGGAAGTGTTGAGTGGGCACAAATACAGACACACCTTAACAGGCATTTTATGTTCCCCATCTATGTGGTGTAGGTGAGAGAGAAAGACATGTCAGTGGTCATCAGCACTCTGGAGGAGGAGTTCAGCATATACAAGGAGGTGGGAGGAGAGTCTGTCCCTGTGCATTCTCAGGATGTTTTCAACGGACTGCAAAAGAACGGCAGAGAAGGTAGACGTGCTCCAGACACATCCATGACATCATGTGGATGATGTCATGGATTTTCTGCAATGTGGGTGCAGAATGTGAAAATGTGTTGATGAGCCCACTCTGCACTGGGTGTAAAATCGGTTCCACGGTCATAGATCACTAATTTGACACATAATTAGACTCCGCATAATTTGTCTCACTGTTGTGTGGCTAAATATCAAGCAGAATTAAGACTACACGTATGGAAAGTTACTCAAAGTGTAAAAATAGTCATTTAGAAGGACAGTCACAAAAATGTTACTTGAGAAGCCTGTTGCAAATGGTGAAATGTTGTCAGCTGCTACAAATACTGGTGCTCCTATTAGCTTTTGGTGACATGTTTTTTTACAAAGAACGCTTCGGACACTCTGCCCTCTAAGTTTATTGTAACGTCTCTGTAACCCCATTCCACACGTCTCCATCTGAGTATAAAACAATCACATCAACATCACATGTTGCATTGCTTTTTGTGTACAATAATGTTATTAAATCTACACTAGAAAATCACTATGCAAGTGGACCGAGCCATTTTTAAATTTTAGGAGGCATCGGTCAAGCATGTGTCTCCGGTCAAAAAATGCAGTTCTACATACAGAATGTGGTTGTTGCGTCTCACGTGGATGTTTGAAGTCTGTAATGTTCCATTATCTACATGTGTATGAAGGGATATTTTACAAGGCAAACCCGACTATGTCCTTGTCAAGAGCCAGCCTCTCTCTAATTCAGTGAATCTCACTGACGGCGAAATTTATACAAAAATACCCGAATGCCAAAGATTAATAGATTAAAAAAGCAATTGATGATGTCACATGGTCGTATAGTAATTTCAAGTTCACGTCCAGCCAATGTTCTGTGTAAACCAACGGAAACTTTATGATGTATTTATGGCAAGAGGATCCTGCTGTGCAAGGAAACCAGTTGTGTTCAACAAAGCACATGTTTGACTAAAACAAACAGTACAGTATATTTCATTATATAATGAAACAATGCAAACAGGCTGGGTTTCATGAAAAAAAAAAAAAAAGAAAAAGGGCATGGTGTGCTGTGAGGGCACAACATACTGAAAAACATATCCACCCTCTCAAACCCTTTCATATCTTTGCATCTCAAAAAATTCTTTCTTTCTTTTTTTTTTTTTTTTTTTACTTGACATGCATGTCTAGTCTGGCAACTTTTCATCCTCATGATCTATGCAAAATGCCTGTTTTCCCTTGCAAACTCTAGACTGAGTGGCCTAACTGCAGCACAAATGTCATTACTCAATACAAAACTAAAGGAGAAGTTTGAAATAAAGTCGAGAAGACATGGATGGAATTAGGATTTTCTCCAGTAACTCCCTACCGAATATGTGGTTATGCTGCATGGTAAGGACCAATCGAAATAGAAAACATTATTTCGTAGGACCCTGAATGAACCTATTCATGCTCCCCAGGGAGGCACAGGAGACCTAAAGGAGAGGCGTGGCAGGATTGAGTGGGTCAAATCTACTGCATCAGGTGCGGAGCATCTTTCCCAAACTCAGCCAGATTTTGGTTATTGAGGTTTGGACTATTGATTTTGCTCGCTTTCAAAGCTTGTCAACAAGTTGGAGCTGCAGCAGTGGCAGTGACACACAGCTCACTGAGGGAATTAAGGTACCTTAAAATCCTTAAAGGGCCAATTTGGCAGCGTTTGCATAAGAATTCAGTAAAACCAAGTCAACTGTAAACACAGAGACAGACCTTTTTTAGATTCAGTGTTGTGGGATTCATCATACCTATTGCAGATACACGTATTTCCATGAATCCACCGAGAAACCAGAGAATAAAGAAATGCACAAGGAATATTGTCTTGTGGAGGTTTCTTCAAGGGTATCCCAGTGATAACTCAAGCGAACAGTTACTGCTAAAAGCTCATTCACTGTTTGCCCAGCAGCGTCGCATTTTGAAACACCTGATCCTTATATCACCTTTTATGTTCTTGCAAAAGAGTTTATTCAGTGTTTATTCAGTTAAAAATTAACTAGATTTCAAGCCTTTGGTTTTATTTTGAAATAGAAAACATGCAAGTAGAACAACATGGAGTAAATCTACTCTTACTGTATAAATTGTAGGTTAAAAGATGCACTTGAGATAGAAATATAGTACAGAACATTTCTAGAAAAGTCCCAAAAGGCATTTTATTTAATGGGAACAACATAGGATGCAGTGTTTAGATAGTGACTAACACTGCCTGTTCTCTTCCAGCCATCCAGCCTACAGTCCACCCAGTGCTGATCCCCCAGAACCAGTTCTGTGTCATGTCGTTGGACCCGGACACGCTGCCGTCCATCGCCACCACGCTCATCGACGTCCTCTTTTACTCCAGCAGGTGAGGTGCCGCTTGCTCGAACACTACTGAAATGCCTGTGTGGGACACAAGGTGGCAGCACTTTACGCAAAGTGGTCAGCAGCTCACTCGCAAGTGAATCATGATGCGGAGGCAGGTTTTTTTTCCACAGCACGCTGATGTGCGAGCCAGTGAATACATCAATTTTTTTATAAACGTGTAAGATTCTGGAAAAAGCTTTTACACAACTGAGACATTTTAGGGATTGAAAGGTGTTGAATCAGCCCCTGTCATCACATGATCACCACGCAACTGAGCAAAGGTGACCGGAGTCATGACAATCCTGAAGCTCTGGGTGTTCCGATTGTATTCAGTTCTTCACACCTTATGCATGTAATGTTTTGAAATAAGCGTTTAGCACACTGTCATAAGTTTGCAGTCAAGTGCGTCACTGAGCTCCATGTATTTCTCATTACAAGTCATTACACTGACATAGTTAAATATCTGCGATCAGTGTTAACCAAAGACCAGATTCCTTAGATAAAGTTCAAAATAGCTTTGACCTCGGCGTGTCTTCCGCTTGTGCATTGCACACCCGTGAACAGTGCAGCCAGTGGAGATTATTGCAGCAGCTTTAGCTTTTGGTAAATAAAATAAAAATAAAGAGGAGAAACACAACAAAGACGATTCAAAATTACTTTTATTACAGTGTTTTTTCAGTGATATTTTTTCTGTTCTTGACAATAATTTTTTTCCTGTTACTTTTTGTGTTGTTATACATAATGTAATACAAGTACCAACGTGTCTCCTCCTCTGTAGTCCTAAAGAGGACGGGCAGTCGTCTCAGAGCCAGGACTTGGACTGCATCAAGTTCTTCTCCTTCTCCCTCATCGATGGCTACATCTCACTGGTGATGGACACTGAGGCCCAGAGACAGTAAGGCCTCTTCACTCCTTTAACACTTCTATGAAGCACACAGGTGCTGTAGTCAACCAAAGAAACAAACACATGAAAAATACACAAATGAGGCCATTAGAGCTGCGACGATTCGTTGATGAATCAATTAACTGCGTAGTGGATCAAAAGAAAATGAACCGAATAATCCCCTCAGTCTTGTTTCAAGAAAAATCCTCAAACATTTGTCAGTTCCTGCTTCTTAATGGTCAGGATTTACTGCTCTTCTTTGTCACATCAGACAGCAAAAGAGTTTTGAATGATGAGCATTTTTTTTTTTTTTTTTAAACTAATGAACAATCTACAAAGTAAGTGATTAATCAATCGTGAAAATAATCAGTAGTTGCAGCTCTATCCGCCATGAAATCTACACTAAAGTTCTAATGTGCACCTACAGTGCTGGAATAGCACACGCATTCAAAATACTGTCAATTTAGCTTGTTGTTATCTCGCGTACTGTGTTAAAATGCCTGACGGCTGTACTTGAGCCTGGCTTTATTCATTCCTGTGCTGACCGTGTTGACTGGGGATATTAAATGTGTGTGTGTGTGTGTGTGTGTGTGTGTGCGTGTGCGCACGTTGTTGCCTGGTGTTCGATCTCTTTGCTGCAGGTTCCCTGCTGATCTTCTCTTCACCAGCTCCTCCGGGGAGCTTTGGAGAATGGTTCGCATAGGGGGACACCCCCTGGGCTTCGGTACGCCAGCTCTTTTACTTTCTAAATACCCCAAATGTACTGATTTACTCCACAGTTTAGTGAGCCTCAGTCACAAGCTAAAGATGTTTCTTCAGGCTGTTTTCTGGGGCTGGTATCAAATATATCAACGAGGTGTACTGTAGTTTATGAGCTACGGTCATGAGTCACGTTAAGAACACTGCTCATACATATTTACCTGTTTTAGAGAGTCATACATCCACACAGGCAATTTGAGGTTTAACTTCAGAGCTGTGTGCGGCTTCTCATGTAGGCCCGAAGGCACAAATTAGTAGCTAATATTTGTAATATTAAAGGGTGTTAATACACATACAGAGATCTGATGTCTGCCTTTTCCCGTTTCTCTGCCTTTCAATCAGCGTATCCAGTGAACTAACCCTTTTTTACACAGCCAGGACTGTTTAGGATTTAAGCGACATTGAGAAAGGAGTGTTTATGTGGACTGGTTAATGTGTACAGTTCAGTCACTAATTTGACTGAACACTCGCCAGAGACTCCAGTTCACTCTCCTTTTTTTTTTTTCCTCATCTCCTGTCACAGATTAGATAAAAATACACCACCTCCCCTCTGCACTTCATAAACCACACCCCTGATTTTAATGGCATCCCCTGTTTATTAATGTGCACATGTGCTGACTTTATGTATAATCATACAGACACTAATGACTCCTGTTAGTATTGGGATATTAATTTCAGTGTATTTCTCCATTTTCCACTATCTCTGCCTGTTGTTTTTAGATGAGTGTGGAATAGTAGCCCAGATCTCTCAGCCTCTTGCCGACAGCGACATCTCTGCCTATTACATCAGCACCTTCAGTTTTGATCATGCTCTGGTGAGTCCGTCAGCTAGGCCGGAAACTGCTGAGTCCATGGAAAAGTCGAACCTCGAGGCATTTGAGACTCAGATAACTATTAGTCTTTAGCTCATATATTTAAAGATTTCGGGTTTCTGATTTATCCATGTGGGGAATGTAGACATTTAACAACCAGCTTCAGAATGTGTTTTTGGTGATGATAAAACCGTGGTAAGCTGTGCTTCATGGCTGCACACTGCAGCTTCACACTTTGCTGATCCCAGTAGTGGTTTTTGGGTTCAGTGTATCTGTATCTGAAAGCCAGAGTCATCTGCAACTTCTGCCAACTTCATCAGCTTGGAAATTAGCAAGAAATCTTTATCGGGTTATTAGTTTGTCATTACACAGAAACAGCTGGTGTGACACAAGGATGAAGTCATGAACTTTTGGTAATGATCCAAACCAGGAGCCGGACTCCGGATCCGGATCCATTTTTCAAACGTGGACATAACTTTAAAAACTATTTGATGGGTTTTCATGAACAATTTGTTTATATTGGCCTTGACATGAAGAAACAAACATTAAAATTTTGGGATCGCACCCGTTTCTTGAGTCTGGATCTGGATCGGTTTCATAAATGAAGGTATGACAAAATCTACATGACAGATCTTTATGAACAGAGGTGAGCCTCCCCACGACGTTAAATCTTGGCGTATTCCATATCAGCCAGTTTTAAAGTAAGTCTTTATCGCAGTATGCAGGCCAGTGTGTCAGTGACATCAACATAACCTAAAAGTTTCTTAGGTTCAGAGACTGATCACGCTGAGATCAGCGTTAAATACAGACTGAATTCCATTGACACTGTAAAACTGAAACGTTGTAAATATTGTTACCTTAGATATCCTTCAACGAAATCATGAATGTGATAACAGTCCACCGCAGCTGTTGTTCCATTTCATGTCTCTCCTCACCGTCATCTGGTGCTGCGTGGAAATCCGCTACCCACCTGGTGTGAAAGTTAAGGTCAGCTGGTGACGCAACCACCAATGGGAAACAAACCTCAGAATGAGACCGGCTGAATACAGATCAGATGAATGAAAAATGTTTTATCCGCGTTGATCACTTTTCGATATGGAACTGTACATATTTTTGATTATTTTCTAACAAAACTGGACACTTTCTACAGAATCACTGAAACCTAATCATCTGGCTGTGACTGCTGCCTCTGAGGCCCACCGAACGTGCCGTAGAGAATAGCGTGTGGTTTAATGGAGAAAAAACAAAAAAGTTAAACATTTTGGTCATGATAATTTTACAGAGTGTCCATTTGCACCCAGGTGAAAATAAGTAGACAGCAGTAAATATGCTTTTACACACCCAGGCAACCGAAAATGATATTAATTTACTTCACCTTGCGTAGCAGCTGCCATCATTTCATTAGGTTTTTTTCAGCATTTAAATTTGAGGTCTGGAGGCTTGTGCTTAACCTTGTCATAATCTGTAATTTTGTTTGCAAAGAAAATAGGTACGGCCAAATTTTTTGTAAAGAGGAAGATTGGGTGGGAAACAATGCAAGTCATTGTGAAAGTTATTGCTCTGAAAGAACGTGCATATTGTATGATGAGAGGTCACTTGGCTGTTATTTCTGCACATTAGTCAGAATCACTTTAACTCAAATGAGGTTTGTGGGAAATTCCAGCCGCTGGCAATGAATTTCATGGACAACGCTTTATGCAGAGGACACAAAGAATGAAATTCTCGTACAAATTTTATTTTAACCGTGCACTTGTAAATCAGTATATGGTAGGTTGACGTTCGTGGGTTTGAAAATTTTTTTTTTTTTTTTTAATTTGCATTTTGCATTTAGGTATAACAACGGCAATCTCCAATCCTTGATCAAAAAATTTGGAGGGATCACAGGTCCACATTAGATAAAAATCAGTCTGTTCTGGGGCTGGTAGACCTGTAGCTAAAAAGGCAATTTAGAAAAACAATGAATTGTTTTCTTCCTACTAGGTTATTACATCTACCAACAAAATTGCTTATGTTTTCATCCGTGTCCATTTGTTGATATATATTTTTTTTTTTTTTTGGATTATTTGTTAGGTCTAATGTTTATGTAATCTTGCTATTTTGATTTAAATTTCATCCAAGTTGTGTCTTGGCTCAACCGTCAGCTGGTTAGATTTTGGTGGCCAAAGGTCAAGGTCACTCAAAGGTCAACAAGTATGTTTTATTAGCCATAACTCCAGAAAGAATTGAAATAGAGAGGTCCAACTGGTGTCACTTTGTAGCTGACAGCACTGGCTACTGATGATCAACTTTTGGACTTTTAAGGTCAAGGGTCAAGTGCACTGACGGGTCATAAAACATTGTTTGGCCATTTTTTCCTGAATGAATTGACATGGAGAGGTCTAACTGCTGTCATTTGGCACTGACTACAGGTGATTCAAGTTTGGGCTTTCTAGATCAAAGGTCACTCACATTTTTTTGACCGTGTCTCCTAAAGGCACTGACATAGAGAGGTTTAATTGGTGTTGGTCTGCGCCATTCTGAGAGCTATTCTAGTTTTTTTTGTGTGTTTATTTGTTAAGTGATAGATTGTCTATATTGTGTTAAAAGTTTGTTCTGCTGCCTCTAAACGGCCAACAAAACTCAACTCAAACTTTGCTTTTACTTTGCTCTTTTTTAGGTCCCCGAGGAGGACATAGTGAGCGTTACAGACATGCTTCAGCATCAGAGGAAAGACCCAGCCACTAGCTGATTTGTGAAGTCCTGTCTGAGCCGGACGATCCCGGCTCAATGTGTCGCCCCACAGTCCAGGCCGGTGGTGGCTGGCCAGCTGGACGGGAGGCTAACAATGTGCCTAGACTAGCCCTGCAACACCAGCAGTATCAACTACTAAGAACTTGCCATGACCGCCCGAAGCGCTTCTCTGCAGCGTGTTTGTGAGACTTCCTGCCTTAGATCCAAGGCAGTGTGCACTGAGTCCCAGCGGGCCCACAGGATCACACATGCACATCAGAAATGCACAATCACACATTCAGATGCACACCCTAATTCAAATTCACAAGCACAAAGTCAGACATATGAACTTGTATGATAGACTCTCCTTCTGCTACAGGTCTTGAGCTGGCGAGACACATTAGTATGTAGCCTGGAGCTGAGCTGTTGCTGTATTGTAATTATATTTAGCTGCGTACAGCGGAACGCCAAGACTTGGCCAGTGCTATGATAAGACAACTTAGCCCTCCGGTAATGTTTGTGTGTCCAAACAACCTTTTTCTTTTCAAGTCAAAGACCATTCACAACAATTGCGGTTTTCCTTTTTGTGAAGCGTGTAGCTGGAAGGCAAGGCAGTTGTGCGAAGGTTGATCCAATAATAATTTTCACAGGAAACAAAGGAGAGAATTTAATTTTTTTTGATAACAGGGCTCATAACTTTTGGTTTTAGAAGAATGAATGGAGTGCTCAGATATTAACTAATACAAATGCTGTCCATTGGGGCTATAGGCTTGGTCAGCTTTTTTTCTTTTTCTTTTCTTTTTTTTTTTTTTTTTTAAAACAATAATTTTTTTTTTTTTTTTGTTTTTTTTAAAGGTCAGCATTTAACCATAGTATTACCTAAGGTCAATAACACTTTGTCTTATTTTTGTTATTTGCACAGTAGTTAAGTAGCTAAAATCACTTAAATATTTCCATTGGTACAACTGCATTTTGTACAATTTGAGGTATTCTGTAAGCACTTGTGGGTTTCTTTCTGCTGCTTTGTTCAATAAAGAGTACTGTAAAGAGGTCTTATCATTGACTTCTTGGTAGCCAGCCATTAAATACTTTGCGGGGAACTCAATTAAACAGGAAAGGATGTTTTTCTTTGTATTTCAAAATGGTGCTCATCATTAATTACTCCTGAGTCAATCATATAGAATGAGAAAGATGAGGTTATATATGGTTTTACAGGATTTGAATAAATGAGGCGATATAGAGTCACTTGTGGCTACCTGTCACAGCTTGGAACGGAAGTCTTGGGGTCACCAACTCCAACCAAGTACAGAGGGATAAACCAAATACATAAATAAAATCCTAAAAAAAAGTCATTCCCATCTTAGGTGAAAATACAACCGGGCTTAGGAAAATTCTATTTCTTAATGGCAGTCGCAAGAGCAACTGTATGTCATTTCACAGGTGGTGACAAACAACATCATTTGACTGACGTTGAAGCAAAACCAAGACATTACTGAAATGTCCATAGCAATGAACTGATAATGCACTTGTACAAAGTTGTTAACAAAATATTGCTTAAGAAACCCATGAAGCAACATCAGGAAAAAAAAAAGTATGAACACCGTCATTACAAAGAATGTCATCGTGGAATTTAATCATTCCCTTTACCATGTGAGAGGGTGTGTGTATTTGGGTGTCAGTGTGGGTAGATGTCGATGAGCGCATCAAATGCTGTATATATATAGGCTGGTTTACAAGTGAAAATCATTTTGCGAAATTACTCTCTGCTGTTAGGTTGTTGTTTTTTGTTTTTGTTTTTTTTGAGAGCTGCTGAGCACTGAGAGACTCCCTAACTGCTCAGGATGGATCATAAACTCAGTGGACTCCGAAGCTGCTATGGTAGATATGTTATATATGTAATATTAATGCTTAATATTGCTTAAAAATGTATGTACCTGTTAACACAGTGGAGTATTCAACTGCAGGGGTTCATGGCATTGCTTTGTATAGGAGGTACCTTATCTCATGCCATCAGTGTGTCTGTGTGTGTGAATGGGGGAGCTGGAAAACTAGTGTTTTGAGCCGTTGGTTGAATTAAAAAAAAAAAAAAAAGCACAACATAAATACATGTTGATCAGCAGCCTTGTCCGAAGGCACTTGGCCATGATTTTTTCAGAAGTGAAAGTAACACTATTCTTAAATGAATTGATATTGGTGGGATTTTGTTGAATCCTTTTAATAGCTCTCCTGTTTTACCTTTTGATTTGACACTTTTTGATTTGAAAATGCGATGAGCTTATATCAGCTGGCTCTGTCAATTTATTTGAGTCAGGGCTTCCCCACCTGTCTGTGTCCTTTCCTGACGATTAGCCCAATTTTAATGTTCTTTTGTACCTCACATTCTGTGCTAAATGTTGAGTCACCTTTTTCCATCTTTTCTTAGTATTTATGTTGATGCTACTGGAATTCCAATGGAGGCCGGTGTTTCCTGCTCCCACTCCAAGCAACTGTGAGGATGATTTAAAAATGACCAAGTCTCTTACAGAGCTTTTGAAATATGAAACAGATGTCCTTCTGGAAGAACATGTGAGTACCAGCAAGCGATAAGGTCATTTTTTTTTTTTTTCACAGGTTTGATCTATTTTTCTGTACACCCTGTTGCACACGCTGTTGTGCGGAATAATGCACACAATTGCTGACTGATACAATAGGTGACTTGTACTGCTGCTGCCTTACAGCATGAAGGTCCTGGATTTGAGTCCAGGCCCGGCCAGAGTATTTCTCTGTCACATTTGCACTCCCCCGGGTGCTCCAGCTCTCTCATAAGACATGAATGTAAGGTTAAGTTAATTGGTGACTCTAAATTGCCGGTATTTGTAATTGTGACTCTTGCATGTTTTGCCTATGAAACGCTGACCCCTTTTGTGTCCCGCCTCCCCCCACTGTTGGCTGGAATAGGCTTTAGCCCCCCACAGCTATGCATATTTTGATTAATTGTGTAAAACTGTAAACTACAGTTACAAGTACATTAGTTTCTTTGTAACTTTTTTCACTTTTTCTGAAAGTATATGCTGTAAGGAGCAAACGTGGTGCTTTTCAAACCTGTGCGCCCACTGCATATTTTGATGTGTAAATGACTCATACATACGGAACGTTTTGGAATCGGCCATGCAACACAGCTGCAATGGTTTCACAATAAGACTTTGTTGTGACGTCGACTGTCAAAATGAGTTTGTTTACTGGCAACAGAAAGACATTTCTAGAGAGATAGTCCTTCTCGTTGAAGAATAAAATCTTCTTGTTGAACCGGAAGTCTTGCATGAGAAGTCCTGCTCTAGATAAATGACATGAACTAGAGAAAAATTTAAAAAAGAAAAGAAAATGTCAGTGTAAATACATTACGGCGTTTACAACGGAAAACCAGCTTCAGAAATCCTTTACAGCTTCTGTATAAGTTCAAATTCTGCATGTTTAATTGTATTATATTTAATTAAAAAAAAACTGTGTGTTTTGATTGATTGCCTCAACTGCACTCTAACGTGAATTCCCCTCTTTCTTTCAGATAAAATTTTCCCAACTAGATCTCAAACTTGCACTTCCAGAGGATGTCCCCGATTCCACAATATCTGGTATGAACATCTCTGAGAAGCTGCGGGACATCTGCAGCAAGGATATGCTTTTCAGATTCCATATCGCCAAGGTTGAAGAATATCAGGGGATCTGGGGAAACTACCAACCTGTCATGGAGCCCCTTACAAACGTCAAGTACAGGCTCCCCTACCTTTCCGCTAGCCTCAAGAAAACTGTCTCCAACTTGGACGTGGACTTCTCTCTGCCAACGCAGCCAGCGCCACCGCAGCTGTCCCACGATCACGACTACCTCAAGAAAAGATATTGCTGGGGCGTCATTTACGCACTGAAGGACTGGCTGACAAATGTGCTGCAGGTGCTTCAGGACAACAAAGTATGTGACAGAGATCAGTGGCAATCCCAAGAAGTCTAAGAAACAGACTAAAAACGCCGTCTGCTGTAAACCTCCAGTGCCTTTGAGTTTGCTGCACATGAGACCATATCTGTTTTTATTTATGGGTGTCTAAAAATGATATTAATTCCACTTAAGATCGGTAGGCCGATGTTGTTAAATTATTACTCGGATTTATTGTTATTATTAAAACTGACAACAGCACTTTATTCACAAAATGTAGTACCCACCTAAAATACAGGCAGGGGAGCTAAATTGCAAGCATGTGAAAAAGCTCTCTTCTTCCTCTTTCACTGCTTCTTGTTTTCTATATTTATGATATTTTGCGTTGTCACTTGTTTCAGTCTAATGTTTGAGTAAACGTGTTATTTATTATTTTTGTAATTTATTAGTTACACGAAGTACAGCTATAAGTTATGGTTGTTTTTTTTTGTTTGTTTGTTTTTTTTCATTAATTATTAGAAAGTAGCGAGGCTTTACTTTTCCTGTCTTCTCTTTTTTTTCTTTTTAATGCATTATGTTTTTCAATTTTACAGCAAATGCAAACTTGTCAATTATGTGTATTTTTCTGTATCAGTCTGCTATTTATTATACCTCCTCCTCCTCCTAGGTTATTTTTATACCACTGTGACTGTTAGTCATCTAGCATCTACAATTGTTGACAAGATCCTAATTGCAGTGACTGCAGATGATTAGTTCTGGATCAAAGGTCAAAATCAGGAAAATTTCCCCAAAAACGTGAAAAAACAAACAACTACACCCTTTTCCTGCTCACTGTCTTGTAGACGTGACCATAAGATGCTTTCGATGTAAATAATTCATTAAATAATTTACTTTGCTTATGTCGTGACCCTTCTTTTTGGAAGTTGTTGGTTTGTTTTCGCAAAACGACCGGATGAAAATTAAATTAAACTTGGCGCGTGGACGAGGTACGAGCCGAGGAAGTTCCAGTTAAGTGTTGATGCAGGTGTAGATAAAGGGACGGAAACAGGAATTTTAGTTTAACGATACAGTTGGGCCTTGCTACAGTGCTGCGGTGGTTAGCGCTGTCGCCTCTTGCCTTTGGCATGTTCTTATGTTCTCTCTGTACTGGGTACTCTGGCTTCCCCCCACAGGCCAAGAACATGCAGTGGGGGCCACTCTAAATCCCCTGAAGGTGTGAATGGCTATTTCTCTCTGTCAGCCCTGAATAGAATAAGTAGTAGAAAATGGATGTTGACGTGTGCGTTCTCCAAGGGTGTCTAGTTTATTCATTTATTTATTCATTGATGCCAATGAACGGTTTGTTTACTTAACATAATGCCAAAAAAAATCTGTCAACTTCTGCAAAGGATCCCATCCCTTTCTGTCTGCCCTATTTCATTTAAATAAAATGCAAAAGAGAAATGTAAGTGAAAAGCATATAGGCTGACATAAAAGGATATTACTCAATCAAGGGGAACGTCACAGGAAGTCTAGTCTAAGTGTTCAAAGACTATTGAAACCACACTGCTTCATTCTGGTTAATAAATGAGTTATTGCATTAAAGCCATTCTTATTCTGTGCTCATGCATTAATGAACCACTTTAGGGACTTATTACTGCATTAACTAATGTTAATGAACGTGGCCTTATTGGGAAGTCCAGCCAATAAAACCACTGAGCTCTAAGGTGCCTGCAGGTCAGACACTTGAAAAAGTCGCTGTCATCTGATATGTTATCTCGTTTGTCATCCTCAGTAATATGCAACGTTTCCGGTGGAAGTGTCCTTTATCTTAAGCGCGTCTTTCACATGTCTCCTTTAAGGGCTGTGCGTACATAAAAGACTTCTCGTGCGCCTTTGGTTGCATAAACCTGACAATCAGTCTGAGTCATAATCCAAAACCGGGGAGTCAGAATGCAACACAGAGCAGGTATTTGGTGCTGCGAGTCCCCCCGCGTGTATCCGTCAGTTCTGTCCAACTTTTCGAAGTGTGTGACTGTGCGTTCGCAGGTCTGCTGAAGGTCGGATGCGTGTGTGCGATGATACTGATGCAAAGCCCGGACGCAGGAGCCGCTGGTGTGGCGTGCAGGCTGAAAGATCTGACGGCCCACACCAAAAGTCTGCTTGAGGACAGCTTGAGATGCTTTGTGAGTAAGCGACACCGTGACCTTGCTGAGGAACGTGGGCCACACACGTCTTCAGCAGTGCGGTGCAGGCGGGACTCGATGTGTCATGTTGAAGTGAATATAACAATGTGAAAAGTATAGATAAAAGTCACAATTTTACCAAAGCAGTAAATTATTAGTAAAATGTGCGGGTGAGCATCACGCACACCGGCTTCCATGTTTCACAGCAGATGCAGTGTGTAAGGTGAGTGAAAGGCGGAGCAGCGAGTCATGATACGCCTTCTTTTCACCTCATAATATAATAAAACACACAGACGCGTCTGCTCGCTGAGCCTGCACGAGTGAACATCTCTACATTTACACGGCTGTGAATACCTGTCTTACATTTTAGTGGATTTAAATCACTTTGTGTCCTACAGCCTAAAGATGTGAGTGATACAATAACTCTTAACTCCAACAACAAGGCTCTAACACAAGCAAAGCATGTCCAATATGTGATTATTTCTCTGTGCGCTTGAGTATATAATAGCAGATTGAGTAACATTAAGAGAATCTTAAAATTGATGATGCTAAGTGTGCTGATTTTTAACTGCACTGCTCTTACCGTACTTCCAACGGAGGGTACAGCGAATACGCGACATATCTGGCAGTATTTGAGCTGACAGCGCGTGAAGGATCTCGCAGACGCAGTTCGGGCGAGCCGCGTGTTTCTCCTGCGGTCACATCACTTTGGCTCTACTTCCAGGACCGGGCCAACGGGGACCACCTCGGCACCTGGCCGCCGGGCTTCCCCGAGCTCCGGGTCAAACGGAACTCCCCTCTCAGCGGGTCGGCGGTGCAGTGCTGCCTTCTGTTCGTGGCTGCGGGCCTCCGGAGCATCCTGGAGGACCAGAGGACGGACCTGAATCCCGAAGACGTCTCCCTCCTACAGCAGCTCAAGGACACCGGCCACATGGTCCAGGTGCTCGTGGCGTGCGCGAAGGCGACCCTCGGCGGGGACTGCTCGCCGAAGACGCCGTCAGAAATGCCCGGGCCCGCGTTTGAGAGGAAGCAGTGGGGCCACACGCTGCTGAGGGCGGCCACGGACTACCTGGCCTATCTGGAGCGCCAAGTCGGGCTCCGGGGTGGGAGGGAGAAGGCAACGAGTAAAAAACCGGAACCGCGCGGAGCCAGACATGAACGGTAGCTGAAGGCGAGTAGATATTTGCTCTAACTTCTAATCGCGTGTGAATGTGCAGCGGACAGGTGGCTTCAGCTGGCAGCTTTTATTTGATCGTGAAGGAATTATTCAAGATTTGTGCTTTTTTTGTGTGTTCAGCATTGTGACTTAGGCCACATCTGGGAAGTGTAAACATTGGTCTTGTCTCTGTAAAAAAAAAAAAAATGACGTCAATGAATGTAATTTGCTACTTTTCTACAACCGTATTTTTAAAATTCTTAGTAAAATATCTTGGACTGTGAATCACAATTTTTTTTAGCCTTTTCCTTCAACCATTTGGTGTACATTTGGGCCTTCTTGTAAGTTAGATGACGAGGCCGATGCAACCGTAATTTCTGTCAGGTAGCTAAATATGAGGCAATTAGCTGTTAGCTTAGCTCATCTTAGCGAAGAAATATGGCACCTCCATAGCTTACCAATTACATCGATATTAAACGAATATCGGCTAAAAGGTGAGATTCAGAAGTGCTGGAATAGGCCTGACAGACTGGATAGCCATTTCCAGTCTTTATGCTAAGCTAATTTAGGGCCGCTAACGACATATTGAGATTTTAGATTTAGGCCTTTTACTGTCATTGTTATGCACATGTACAGTACAATACCGTAAGAGTGATATCAATCTTATCGAGCACCGGGGCACCGAATTATCAGCAAACCTTTTCCAAAATGCCGGACCGTTGGTCCAAAAGCTTTCAGAAATGTCTGCTTTCAAATTAACTTTGGAGCAAATTATATTGTTCCCACGCGGCTGTAGTTAATCGACTTGGCAAAGCACCAAATGAAAAAGGGGTTTCAAAACCACGTCTTAATGACAACAGTTGGTGTTCTCAGCCTTCACGGTGATTAATTGTTTTGCTCGGGCCGTCTGTCCCCTGTGAGCGGGCTGCGCTGCCTGAGGCGGCTCAGGAGGCCGAGAAGAACCACCTCCACATTCGTGGCCAGATGGACAGCTCACTGTAAGGCACATAATTCTGTCAAAAGTCCCATCAAAGCAATGCACGAGAACTCCTCTGCAACAAGGATTGATGTGGCCCTCGTCCTTCTCAAATTATGTGCTAATATTTAGTTCAAGTTTGTTGTTGGGTGGGTCCGAATGAGCTTCAAGTGAGTCTGCATGATGAATGTGGACCTCTACTTCATACTTTAATCTTCTTTGTTCTAACTAGAACAGCCGTTTGGATGTTCTGCTATGCTTAATTTGGCTGATCAAATGTTTAGTGAGTTCAGATTGAGTGATCACACAGAAATGTTTACTTTTCTCCACTACAATATATATAAACATATATATATATTTAATTCGTAATCACCCTTTTTTGGATAAACCACACATACACTCCTGCTTCAACACCATTAATCAACCACAAATAAACGATTGTCACAATTCTTAAAAGCATATAAACCGTACGTAACCCATTTCATTTCAGTCACTTTTATTAAATAGCAGTTTTATATGCATGCACTATACACAAAACTCAC
>KV751322.1:2211689-2238792 GCA_001698575.1 Mola mola | reverse complement strand
GAGTGGAACCCTGACAAACGTAACACAGATGTAATGACGAGTTATGTTGCGTCGGCAGTGTCAGTCCAGTCTTTTAAAACCCCAGTGATTCATTGACTGCTGTTCAGTTGAATTGGGCGGACAGTTTCCTGGATGTGTTCGCTGAGGTGGAGCAGGTGTTTTCCAGGATCACAGCATATTGTCAGTGTGACGGTATTAAGAATGGGCTGATGTAGATGATGCTGTGTAACGTCTCAACGTGATCATCTCCTGATTGATTTGCATTGCCTTTGTTGTCAGTTGGGTTTATAGTAATGGAGATGTTGCTGAAAACATTAAGTTGTTTTTTTTTTTCTTTTTAATCAAAACGCCACCTGGTAGCCAAGCTGGGTGTCAGAAAATGCTGAAAACATAATGAGGTCCAGACCTCATCGATATCTAGTAATGAAAAAGGAAGCCTCAAATACATTGCACGGCCGTCTTTTAAGACAGTAAAAGTTCATTTTTAATCTGCAAAGTATTCTGCCTCTGACGCACGTCTTTGTTCCAAATATTTGATAGCTTCATTTGAGGGATCACTAAAAACTTTGGCTATGTTGGGCGATAAATTGATAGTGGAACTGTTTTTTTTATTTACTCCTTAATATTGGTATCAGCCACAAAAAATACATATTGGTTGTGCTATACAATATATAGTCGCTTAATAATGTCAAGTTAAACAACAAAGCTCTTTATTGCCATTTAACTTGCAAAAGAAAACGTCACATTTTCCTCCGCAGCACTTTGTTCTTAGAAATAAGCAGCATTAGCAGTGAGGCTAAATTATTACGCAGAGCAACGCTATGGCTTAAGGGAGTCAAGCTTGGCTGTAGATGTTTGGGCTTGTTAAAAATGTTAATTTAAGAGTAACAGAACGGTAAGCAGTTTAAATTTTCATTCTTTTTTTCCGTCTACACACATGATGCATCGTCTTTATTGTTTTGCAGTCCTTTGACATCTGTGGACGTGTGTCTGCCATACGCAAGGCCTTTGTCATGCTCTGCAGCTCCCAGGTCAGATTCTCACTACTTTAACGTTCCACATCAGTGAACACACTCAGACATATGTTCAAACGCCTGTCTTTACTCTGATTTTTTAAGTTCAATCCTCTAATTTGTGCTGTGTTTTTGTCTCTCAGAGTTACGGAGTGAGGGCAGGCAGTCAGCAGTGCAGCGAGGCTGGCGACATCTGTGCTATTTGTCAGGCCAATTTCAGAGACCCCGTAGCTCTCCTCTGTCAGGTAAGGGCTCTTCTGAATTAGTTAGCAGAGGGTTAAAATTTGAATTCATTCGGACTAATGCATACCACAGGAAACTTAGCTGAACAGCAGTGTTTTACTGCCCTCTCTGGGTGGAAATTTCAAATCTGCTGCATGTTTGACCTCAGCTACAATCATTGGTGGTGTCCCCTTCATTATCACTGCATGAAAAGGAGGAATTGATCCACTGGAAATGTATAAAAACGAGGAGGTTCATGTGGTGTACAGTTGCTCTGTAAAATCGAAGAAAAAATAATTTATACTGCTTACCTGTGTTTTCCTTTGTAGTCTGCTGCTGTTACAATTTCATAATATACAGTAAGTAGTGGGTAAAATAACAATATCTGCTCCTGATCAGTTCTCATAGACAAACTATTCTCTTGCCAAGTACATGTGTAATTACCTTTTTATGTTAATTTTGCAATGGCTGTAGAGAAACTTTCACCTTTGCGTGGCAAATGCAGGCACATTTTTAGAGGGACTTGTTGGCTGCGCTTTTACTTTTCTGTGTTGTGAAAATGAGACGCGTGTGTCCGTCTTATCCCCCCTGCAGCACGTGTTCTGCGAGGATTGTCTGTGTCTGTGGTTCGACCGGGAGAGAACATGTCCGCTGTGTCGCTCTACAGTCACTGAGAGCCTGAGATGCTGGAAGGACGGCACCACCTCGGCTCACTTCCAGATCTACTGAGCTTTGAATTCATGCCGGACGCACCTGCCACAGTGCGAGTTGGACAATCACGTGCTATCACGTGAACTGGGTTTGATTTCACACAAAACACGATAAAAGGATGTTGCTTTAATTAATTGTGGTGACAATGTACACAGCATTCGTACGCTTTGTAATTTTTTTCCCTGTGTTCTAAAATGTCATTATATCTGTGCTGTATGTAGTCTATATTTATTTTTTAAATTCCCCAGTTAGTATTTTAATTGTTTAACTTTTGCAATAGTTATTCGATTATATCTACATGGAACCAAACAAAATAAAGACAAGTAGAAAATCAGCACAAACAGCTTTGCTTTCTGTAGTTCTTTATTAGGAAACGAGAGGTTTTTGTTTTTTTAATGTTTTTGTTTTGTAGAATGTTAGCAGAACATAGACTCATTTTCTGCTAACTAAGATTTTATTAACTTGTTTCAAGTCTGGTGCATCATTACTGATGTTTGGAGCTCATGTCTTATAATCTTGTTGCATTTTTTTGAAAAATTGTATTTTTATGAGTAACTTTGGTTGCATTATAGAATTGAATGCAGATTGTATTAATGTGCCGAGCGTTTGAATTAAATCAAGCATGTTTCTTGCCTCATCATAGTGACTCCTGCAAAGGATTTATTTTAGAAAGCTTTTATTATTTTACCTGCTAAAAATCCATATGAAATATTCAATTGGTATAAATAGCACACACCATATAAAAGACAATTTCAGTAAATCTGCTCACATTACATTTATAATCTCAGAAAAAAAGCTTATTTCGGGAAATCACAGACAACATTAACAGCATAGTTTCCAATGCACAGGTCTCTCGTTGATGACAAAGAGCCATTCAACACGACCCCTGCAGATAGTGCCAAAACACAAACAGCATGTGTAAACGTCATCTAAACACTGTAGAAAACATCTAGAAAAACATTCATCCCCTCATGAAGGTGTACACTCACATAATAGCTTATGTAGAAGAAGTACAGTGCATTATGAAGCTCAAACTGGTGCATTTGCATTATTTTCAGCCTAAGATACATTTTGGAGTGCGGTTTACCCCCCTTTGCGTGGACTCGCGCCGTGGAAGGTGAAAATTCAAAGGAGTCCTATTAGTACGCGTTTCCCTCCACTGTACCAGGGGAGGATTACATCACCGTTTTGTAACCGGGATGACTGAATCCGAGAGTCACGCAGGGGGCAGGACGTGCAGCTGGCTGTCTGCAGGGCTGCAGGGCTGCCGGGCGCATCCACGTCGAGCCTGCATGAGTACTTCTACATGACGCAGGGAGTTTAGTCGGGGACAAAGTGTCTGAAGACGCTGAAACACACATTCAATCCCACTTCCTTTTTTTTTTTTTTGCACCGCATCCTCCGACTCTGCATCCCCTTTAAGTGCAAGTGATGTGAGCCTGTTCCTCGTGCACGGTCCTAAAGGCACCATCTATGTGAGATATAATATAAATAAAGCAACAAAACAAACAAAAAAAAATGTTTGTTTAGAATTTAAGGCCATGCGTGACAAGCATTTTTTATTCACGTTATTCGAGCACCATTTTCATCATTTCACCGCTGAATGTTCTGCCAAACGAAACACACTTTTTATTTATACAAATTTATACATGAGGCCCATCCAGTCAAACCTAAATCTTTTATAGCACGGATCAAAACACTAGAGATAAATCAATGAATAACGAACGACAAAGTTTTCATCTAATTACTGATTAATTAAAAACTACTGGCCCAATTTCCATGCACAAAATAAAATAGTAAGTATCAATACTAAGCGCAATCATTTGTGATTTCATTTGATTTATTGTTCAGTCCATGTTCAGAATAATTTAAAGTCTTTCACGTGATAATTACGAAGTTTTCATTGTTGTGTTGGAGAAACATTTCCAAACTTTAAAGAGGGAACTACAAAAAACCCTTTAAATTTCTACATTACTTTACTTTTGATCATCTCAAAGAGGAAAAGACGCATTTTCCTCATATGGAAGAGAAATGTACACTGCTTGCATGCAGCATTTTGCCCACACATTTTTATCGCCACAGGATATTACTCATACATCATATGTTTTTGCCTCATAAAGGCTGGAAGTCAGACTTTAGCCTAAAACCCCGACGGTGTGTACGCACCTGTTGCCTAAAAGTGTCGCTTCGCGGCGACCAGCACGAGCACGGTGAGGTGTATGGCCGTGCGCAGGAAGCTCCTCAGGCGGCCTCGGCCGCTGTCCATCTCCCCCGCGGTCCAGCTCTTCTCCAGCTGATCGCCGATCCTCCGCAGGCGCGACGCGAGCAGCTGCGCCACGGAGCACGAGGGTCTGCGGCCGCTGCAGCTGGAGGCGCCGGCCAGGAGTAAAGGCTGCTCAACCGGCAGCCAGCACATGTTGTCCGACGGAATGACTGCTCTCCCTTCCTGTCTTGAAGATAAATGACCGTCGTTCGCTTCTTCTGTCAAACTTTTTTTTTACCCAGTCACATGGTGTGGGGTTTACATCATCTTCTCCCAAAAGACAACTGCGGTGGTTAACTCTCCTGTCTGGTTTGATCTGAACAATCGTACATTGTCCACGGTGCTGCGGAACGTTTTGTTCTCTTGCCCGATTTGTAACCGTGAAATTTATGCATATTTTTTTTCTTGTTTTAACTACCGTTTAAAATGATATTTGAAATATTATAGCATTTATTTTGTTGAATGACTGCGTGAACCGACTGACTGTATGAACCACAAAAAGAAAATATGCACAATCCCCAAAAATGTCCGTTCCTATTCTAAAACTGCGGAATTAAAAACTGCCGGAACTCACAGCAGCGCCTTGTCCCTCCTCGAACTGTTTACAGGGAAGGACCTGCGCTTGTTTAGTGTCGGTGCGGAACTAGCTTTTCTTCAATAGGCAGTGAAACCAACAAACGCCTCCTTATAACATAGTAATGCTGTATTTTGTCAACAATGACTGAGAAATTATGGCCGAGGACGAACTTGCGGCGTTCAGGAAACGCTGGAAAGAGGAATTAAAAAGTAAACGAGTTGTCGGCGCTCCTTCTCCTTCCTTTGATGTTCCTGCCCGGTCAGGCCAGAGGGAATTGAAAAACAGGTATTTTGAAGACTCAAAACAAAACCCCAACGAGGCCTGTAGTCTTTTAAAACCAACACAAAGCTGCTGCGACGATGATGAGGGTCGTGCTGGAGGAAGAAGGGGGAAAGCTGTGACGGATTGTGAGGATCAGCCCGAGTATGTGTCTATTGCACACGGCTTGCTGGATGGGAGGACCAGTCCCCTGCTGGACAGGATCCAGAAGGAGAGGATCAGGAGGAAGAGACAGCACCTTAACACGACGAGTGAGTGCAGCACAGTCCTGCAGCAGAATCCTCACAGGAAGGTCCAAAAGGAGGAGAAGCTGCTGGACCAGTTCATTCAGGATCTGGTAGGAAGCTGATGATGGGAACGATGATGCTGGTGGTGGCTGAACGGTGTCTATAAAGGCACTTTGAATTCTGTCTCTTGCAGAATGAGGTCAATGACATTCCCTTCTTTGATGTTGAGTTGCCGTACGAGTTAGGCCTGAAGATATTTCAGTATCTCAGCCGCGCTGAGCTCGGCCGGTGTGCACAGGTAAGCTGCTGAGGTAAAACCTCTCTCGGCGAGAACTTTTAGGATTGAAAAAATTAAAAAAAAAACAAAAAGAAGGAAATGGGCCTAAAATGAACAACCACGTTTATACTGTGTGTAAGTGTTGGTCCTGGCCAACAAACAGACACAGACATTAAGATGAAACTGAGGCGTTGCATTTGGAGCCCGACAGATATCCCCGTTGATAACAATAAATGGTAACATATTGGCTGATATAAAATACAAAGTAGTTAGTTACAAATGAGTTTTGACAAGCACTGCATAGAAAAAAATACCATTTTGGTGAGTTATAGCATTAAATTCCCAAGGTACATTACTGTTTCAGTGCACTACCATCATTTAAGACAATAAAAAGTTCATTATTAATCTTTAAAATATTTTTCCTCTGTTGCACATTATTGTCACAAATGTTCAATTGCCTAATTTGATCGATCATTATGAAAACTTTGCACGTATTGCCTGATATTTTGATATCAATTTTTTTTTTCCTTCTAATAATGTTATTATTATTGGCTCCAAAAATTATGTATCAGTCGGGCTCCATTTGCAATGTGATAAACACAATAGTTGACGAACAAGTTACAGTATACCAGTGCGTCACAAATGATTAAGGTATTGTGATTTTTCAGTGTTATTTAAGAATGTGGCATTTCATATGTTCATATGTACTTGTTACACTCATTATACATAAAAAAAAAAAAAAAAATGATTCAAGTGTTTCACAAGTTTAATTTTGATAATTAGAGTCTGTAGCTAAACATTTCATTTTATGTGTAGTGAATATAGAGTATAGGAAAGTTAAACTATTTGAATTTAAATGACAAAAAAATGTACTTTTCCACTATGTTCAAATTTTGGGGACTTGTTTTACATGCACTAATATATACAGTATGTGTCACAAAATAAGGTTGGATTTCTGATTAATCTTAAATTTCTATATTCCTTTGAAGTACTAGACCATTTCACCAAAGTCTTCCATAAATCTTCCATTTATATGAGCAAAGCAAAAACACAAAATTGTTCTTTTATACATGAACAGACTACAAATTCGATTTGATTGAATTTGGTTATAGGAGGTACATCGATATACAGAACTGTTGATGGCATCTTTAATATACCTTATGCAGAAGAGGTTTAGGGGAGTTTTTACTTTTTTTCCCCCTGTCGTTTACTGGCTTTAAACTTTTTGAGAAACGGAATTTTTTATTTTTTGGAATTCATTGGAATTGTTATTTAGTGTGTCAGCGGCCTACTGCACGAGGTGCGGCCAGTCTACCTGGCAACCATCTACAGCACAAGTAAATCAAGTGATGAAAGCCGGTAATGTATGCTGACTCAATCCACAGTCACACTGTCCAATATTCTCCCAGGTGAGCCGGGCGTGGAGAGTCCTGGCAGAGGACGCTGTTCTCTGGTTCAGGATGTGCAGGAGGGAGGGCTATCACGGGGACGCCAGCGTGTCTGACTCCCCCTGCTGGAAAAGCACGCTGCGAGACTGCAGGAACTCAGACAAGACCTTGTGCTCCAATTGGAAGGTTGGCTTGGGATGTGTCCACATTGGGGTTTGTTTGAATCTGTGTAGATGTCAGTGTGGAGTGTAATAAACTGTTCTTTTACAATTTAATAAAAATCCTTCAGAATGGGATTTTTAAAGACAATATGTTATACAGTTAAATCCGTGTCCTGTTTGCTACGAGGAACATGACATGGATGGAACAGTGTGTTCAGCCATGTTTTTTTTGCTATCTAGAACCGAGTGGGGTCCATCAGCCAGCTGCAGTTTGAGCTGGGGAAAGTGCTGTGTGACGCCAGCTCCTGTGATCGCTTCGTCTTAGCTGGGTGAGTGTCAAGGTCTCTCAACATGCAGGTCGCGCGTGATGTTTGACATGTGTCAACGTCAGCTGTGTCTGTAACTATCCGCCTTTTCTCCTCTGTCCACTTGCTCATCAGAATATTCATATAAAATAACCATGGTTAAAAAATCTTATTAATGACTGTAATTTAATTAGCGATATCTCATCAGATGTTATAAATCACTGAGTGATGCAATGAAATAGAGACTGACAACCAAAACTCATTGTTACGAGTTTTCAGTTGGTGGTTACAGAGCTGTTGGGACTTTAGAGCCGTCTCTCATGTGTGTATCTGTAATGAGACAGAGAGCTCACCTCTCGTTATGATGTTTCACTCACACTTCATGTGTGCATTAACAAAGATGTAAATATCATATTATACGTGTATATCTACCTATGGAAGTAGCTGATGAGGCACCAGTACTTGAACTGCAGCTGAACAAAACCAGCCATGCTCTGAAAAAGCTGGGCTGGGACAGTGATAGATAGTAAGGGCCCACGGGAGCCTGGTAGACTGCCCACAATGAGACCTGCGTTGTCTCCAGGGAGCCATGTGATTTCAGTCCCGCTGTGTCTCATTTGAGAAGATGATGTGTTTGCTTTGTACCACTGTACCAAAACAGTTTACACATGAAAAAAAAAGCACTTTGCAACATGTAAACATACTCCTAAATCCTATTTTAGATGCCATTTCCACTAACAAATTCGCCACATCAATACTTTTCCCATTATTGGTACTTAAAGGGTAATTTCGCAGATTGAAAGTACTTAAAACAAACAGCAGTTAATCAAGAATAATTCAATTACGTCCTCAAAATCTTATTAGAAAGCTGGCGGAATGAGATTTGGTCGGCAACAGGAGACGATGTCTATTAACCAGAACTACTTTTGGAATCACGCCGCGACATAAAGAGCAAGTCTTTTGAGGTGTCCTCACATGAAGGGGACCGTAATCTGTTCACAAAGTTCCCTTCACATGAAAGTTTTGCGAGCGCACGCTCTTGACTATGATCCAGCATCATCTTGCCGTTGGTAGTTTGCAGTGTTGAGGTGCTGTACCATCACTTCCTGGCAAAACCCTGCGAAGCCAGTCACACAAGCACACACACACACACACACATACGCATGCTAACATGTACACCCTCTGTCACACTTGCTGTCGCTGTGTCACCCGCTCTGGCTGCGAGGCGGAAACTTGCTCAGACATGGTGGTATTAGTGGAGGTGGTAACGCCGGCAGTTTGTTGTCTCCCACAGTGAGAGATGGTTTAGCCGGGAGAGGAGGGAACAGCAGAAGCCGCCTGGGTGCAAGAGGGGACTTCAAGGTCACTCAAGGGGAAAAAACCCCAGATGAAGTGAGGGTGTACAAGTCCTTCATTGCTATCTAAAACATTGGCTTCATCTAGGATTTAAATATCCATAAATGATTAGCACAACATGTTCTGATAAAAGTCTGTATGAAAAGGGAAACCACTGTAGACCTGAGAGCCACTAGGTGGATTTTGTAAGAAGTTTATTGATTTGCCAGAAACGGCCAACTATAGACAGTTCTGCTCACACGAATGGAAATAATATAATAATAAAATACCGGCCACGTTTTCACTATCAATTAAACTGATGATAGTTTTTTCTTCTATAAAATGGCAGAAAATAACACTTTTCCATAGCCCAGTTTAGTTTCTTAAGATGTCTTGTTTTTGTAAACCAACAGTTTAAAACGCAGTAATCTTCACTGTCCGGTCATATGAAAAACTGCAGCTGACACTGTTAATGACTCAATTGATTCAAACGAGGAACGGCTCATCAATCATCAATAATAACTGATCATTTGTAGCTAATTAATTAATGGTTTTAGGCAAACAAGTCCCAGCCATTTTGAAAAAAAAAAACAATGATGGTTAATCTGCTTGTCAGTGGAAAGGAAATTGTTTTATTGTTAAAGATAAATTGCACATTTTTTTAGTCCAATATGGGAATTTACATTTTCCAGTTTTTTTCTAATTGTAAATGTTTTGAGCTGATTTGATTAAGAAGCAATTTTATGACTTCACCTTGAACTCTATCGAATTGTGATGGTTTTAAAAATAATGTTTCTGTAACATGACGAACATCAAACATCAGTAACAGACCTCAAACCTGGTCCTTGTTTTTTTAACCAAAATAATGCCAAGATATTAAACAATTAATTTCACTACTGTCTATATAGACATCTAATGGTGCAGTATTTTACAAAATGGAGACAAAAATTTTCTAGGTAGTGAATGGGGTCGAACATTCAAAGTTGTGACTTCAAAGAAGCTCTCAAAACTTCTTTTAACAAGTGCACCAGCAGGACAACCTTGAGCTCCTGCTGTGACTTGGCCCATTGTGACAGCTGAAATTGTTTGCGTCATTCCGCCCAAGCAACACCCCGGTAACTCTCCAAAGATCACGATGCCACAAAGATTTTAGAAAACAAAACAAAAGGGAGTCATGTGTGGAGGGTGTGAGAGGGTGATGCCAGGTGTTCACACAGAGACAAACTTCTCAGCCTGTGATGGGGAACGGGCGATACTTCTGCTGTAAACCTTTTTGCACAAACTGGATTATTGAAATGATACACGCTGAATGTTTCCTCGTGTGCTTCTCAGGTATACGTCTGGTGATGTGAGGCTGTGGGACACGCTGCACTGGGACTCCGCGGCCTCTTACCTGAAGACTAACAGCCTGTCAGTTAACTCTGAGCCCAGACCTCATGTCAGTCACGTCCAGGTCAGCAGCGCTGTGGCTGCTGCTGCTTATGAAGATGGTGAGTGTGATCATTTGGTAAGTCATGATTACTGCTTGTAAACACAGAGGCCTGCGTGACCCCTCCTGTTTATTTATCTTGGATAAAGGCTGTGTGGATCTGTGGAGCACAGAGACGGGCGGAGAGCCCATCCTCCACTACCAATGCCCAGGGAGGATCCAGGCCCTGGTCCTGAGCCCTGACAGCCCCGTCCTGGCCTCCGTCACTGGCCAAAACATCCGGGTGGATCGTGCCGACGATTGCGGCTACTGGAGGACACTCTGCCAAGCTCAGCTACCCAAGACTGTGAGTTTGAGTCCTCGCATGTATCACATGCTTCATATGGATGTGTTATTGTGTTAATTAATAATTTGTGGTTCACACATTTTCCTCTTGTTACTTTCCTGTGGCTTTTCATTTCCTGACAAGAAGCTGTGCTGGAAGGATTCATCATTAAGATGATCAGTTTTCAGAGCTCGTTAGCTTATTATTTTCATTTCATTTTCATTATTTTCATTTTCAGCTCATTATTATTTCCACATTATGTAGGTTTGTAAGACACCAAAAATGTGTCTTTTCTTAAAGGAATGAACACAAACCTCATTTTAATGTTGTTTTTTTTAACATTGTATTCTTAATTTGTTTTTAACCCATTTGACATTTCATTCCTCTTGTTGGATGAAATTCATTTAGATTTCACAAGTGAAAACTTGAATTTACGACTGAACATTTCAACCATAATTTCTGTGTGGTAGGTGGAGAGCTTGGTCTTGGTGCCCGGCAGAGGACAGCAGAGCCCGCTGGCGGCCCTGAGAGCAGCAGACACTGTGCACTTGTTTGACCCCCAGGAAGAGGAGCCAAGGACGCTTCACTCAGTATATGGCCATCCTGTGACCTGCCTTGACGCCTCCGACTGCCACGTTGCACTCGGAGTGAAGCGCACGGGCTGGGCGATGCACGATGGAGGAAACAAGGTTGGTTCAGTGAATCTGCACCACTGACATGAATGTAGATGGAGTCATGTCTAGTGATGGTGATTCACTTTTTTTTTCTTTTTTTTTTTAATAAACTAATTAAAACCAAACTGACCAGTAAAATGTAGTAAAATCGTGAACATTCATAGGTGCTATAAGAACTACCAAAAAAGACAGAAATCATCTTTAGTCAAAATTACCTGATATAGTTCAGGAGGAAGGGTTTATGCCCTATACTGCAGTTCACCACCACAGCTTTTTAAATTGTTTATTACAGCTCAACCAGCTTGAAGAATCACATATTTTTATCGACTTTCAACCGACTCGCAGTGCATTGTTACATCCCTACTATCAGCTCTCTGCGTTACTAGATATCTACACCATCGTTTACTTGAATTTGAGTTTTAAAAAAAAGTTTGAGCAAGTTGCACCATAATTTAGTTTCCCTAGTTTGCTGTGAGTTTTTGCAAATTATGATTTGGAGAATTGTATTTATTGCATTTAGCTGTAGAATAGAAGTTTTATAATATACTTTATGCTGCCACCAATTCAAACATTGCCCACACCATATTGAACAGTGGTGTTATAAATGTTAAGTCTTTGTATGTAAACGCATTTGACTGAGCTGTGCCAAGGTCACTTTTTGAAAAAGAAAACAAATCAACAAAACCTGGAATGAGTACATGCCAAATCCTCTGAAATTTGTACCTGAACCCTCTTGTAAAAATGAAAAATTGATACAAAAAAAGAGAAAATACAACCCAGACCGAACCAAGTGCGAGTAGGGGGTTTTGTCTAGAGTTAGCAAGGTCTCTTGAGTTCTCAACAGGTGCATAATAGAAAAAACATGAAATTGTACCAGATAAATGATTTTCTGAAATGAAAGCACCACAGTTCACAGCGCCGGTAGCAGTGAGGAGTTCTGTTGGCATTGGGCAATTATCAGTTTAATTGTTGGCTTAAAGCTGAAGCAGTCATCGTCCCTGCTCTCACTCAAATTAATTGATCTCTTTTGGAGAAAATGTTAAAGTGCCTCCTGCCTCTTAAATGTCGAGCACAGTTTTATTTAGCTACATGAAGTCTGATCCACGCTTTTAACTGATTTGAATTTTAGAACCTCGCAAACAAAGACTGCTCTCTACATACATCTCATCTGTGTAAACCCAACCCAGGTCTCTTGACATTATGATCACTGTCGCTCTGAGACCCCTTTGAAAAGAATGTTCTGTACCTATTGGGGATTTGTTTATAGTAGTAGTAGCTGGTTTAAATAGGGACAAGCCCTCCATGGGCCCTGCTCCTAATTACTACAGCCTAAACTGCTGTGCCCCAAGTTGCATCTGTTTGTTTCTAATAATATTGTGTTTCTAAGGTCCCAATGAAACCTAATTGACTCTCAAGCCTTTTACAAAGTACAAAGAACCAGGAGACTTATTATTCTGTTGTGATCAAGAGGCAGCTATGCTGCAGCTCTTATTCTTTCAAGTTTTTACTACATGAAGATGTTTTTTAATCAAGGATAATGGATGTCAAAAAAAAAAAAGGGATGATGCATTCTATCTTGTTTTCAGTCATCAGACGATAGTTCTGTAAGAAACTGCACAAGTGGTTAGTTTGAAACAGCAAGTAGACTGTGTCAACACCGCATTTGTATGTGCCGCAGTCTGTCTGTGATTGATTTTTTGGCAAAGCTCCTCTCACTGACATCACCCTTATTAGAAATGCACAGCTGATATCCACTAGCATCGATACACCCGCGGCACTAAAGCACCACATAGTGGAGTAAGGGGGTTGCAGCAGCGCTTATTATCCACAAATAATAAAAAAAATAATCACTAGTTGCCACTATAATTAAAGTTTTGTATCATGTAGTGGTTTTTATGGTTGGTTTTTTGGTGTGGTTTATTAGTTTATAGTATTGTGGAAAATCCCCAATAATTGACTGTAACGACGGTGAATAGGGCAGCTTTAGCCAATAAGGGTAATTTCCAGCAGTAGTCCCCAGCCAGATCACAATAAGCACCCTAAAAATACAATGAATCACAAAGTATTATTAAAAAAGAGAGGAGACAAGGAGAGCAGTGAGAACAAAAGAAAAAAGTAAAATACAGCTAAAGCAACCTCATTTACAATGATTGAAATGCTAGCACAGAGAAATGCAGCAACAGCAATGCAGTTCAATTGATATTCACATACAACACAGAAGCAGCACATAAAATCACATGAAATGTTCGTGTTTCTCTGCTGAGCGTATCTCTAACTTTGATCTAAGTTAATGCCAACTCATGATTAGCATAACTCTCTTGCTAATTAAAATATGTTCACAAATTTAATTAATCTGTCTATCACTCTTGTCTCGCTTGTAACTGCAATTTCACACAGCAAAGAAGATCAGGCAAGAATTGGCTGCAAGAATTCGTGATGCCAGACGTGTTTCATGAGCCTTTATTTAGAGAACATATGCTTCATTAAAATCTGTCAAAATGCATGGTGCTGCTGTCCAAAAAGTACTCTCACACCTTTATAACCCACTGAAGATTGAAGCATATTCATTTACAGTAATTTGCCTGGGATGAACTGGATTGTCATGTTGTTTCACACTCAGCAGTAATCACAAAGTCTGCTGTAGTTTTGATTGAAAAACTCAATGACTTAAAGCACAAAAGCTGCCTTTTGTCATTGATATAAAAGCTTTTCTATTATGCTTTGGCATGTGTTGTCACTTAGCTCGTGGCTTTGTCTTCTAGCCTTTTGTTGGTGCTGTCAGTGGGAGTATATAAGCCAGTCCCCAGATCCTCATTACTCGTGGCCACCTTCTTGCCAGTGGACTGGGGAGGGTACACCCAGATATCCACCCAGTTTGTGACTGGGCATTCAAACAAATGCTGGCATCTCCACAGGCAAAGTATCCATCCACTGCTAGTCAATCTACCACAGAACTCAAGTGCTGCTAGAAAACCTGTCATCCACTCATTGTGTCAAGTTTAGCGTGCTGCTCGGATGCATGGAGGGCTGGATGGACAAGATTGGAAGGCTTTTGTGGCCTAATATAGCCTAACATAGGCATATGAGGCATAGCATGAATATTAGAAAGACATTTTCACCCTCCAAAACATACCCACAGATCAACACAAAGTCCACCTGCAGACTTGAATTCTTGGTCGATTCCTTGCTACTGCCATCAGTAACAATGACAGAACAAGTTTGTATCTTAAAAGTGAAGGTGGGGGGTCACCCACTATGGGACTCTTCCTCTGTTAGTCACCTTAAGCCATTAAGGTAATATTTTGCAGACCTGAGGCGGTTAAATACCAAATCTCCTAATTATCATCTCTAGTGCTGGGTAACTACCGAGTATGCTTCCAAAAGACCCAATGGTTTCCATGGTACACTTTTGTACCCATAGCCCTTTAAACACATGGATGCTTTTGAACACACTTATCATAGTGGATGAGACTTAGCTACCTTCTTAATTCCTCTCGCCTTTGTTATTTAGCTTGGGAAACAGACAACAGTTAGATGCAAAAATTACAAATCAAAAAAGAAGTGAAACTAAGCTTTAATATTTTTGTTTATTTCTTCAAGCTTTCTGTTTGTTGGGGAACAAATCAAATTCAGCTGCATACAGGCTTCTCTTCAACTGTGGAAATACGGACAACAATGCGACAATCGTGTACCAGAGAACAAAGAGTGCTGGTGTCCAGGAGTGACATCTACTGTTAAGATTAGGACGCAATTTATAAAAATGAATCTTATCAGTGACTTTAAACAAAAAAAATGAGACTCTCAACAAACCTGCCTTGCATCTGGCCCAACGTGCTAATCTGTATTTGGTCACATGCTTGTCTCAGATTGCGGTGTTTGTATATGACAGGGACGAAGAATCATGGCCCACAGAACGCCAACAGTCTCATTCAGTCCTTTCACCACTGCCGATGATTTCACTTGTTAGTTTCTCTCTCTACTTGATGAAACTCTAATCAATTAAATTAGCTGGTGTCGGTCCCTGATTGGGATGAAACCTTTCAGCCCCCATCCCCTCCTTTATCCTGCTCTTTCTTTCCTTGCCTCTCTGCTCTTCGGCCAAATGTGTTCTGCTATACCGGCAAACATGCTGGAATAATTGGCAAATCTCTCATCTCTTTAAAAGCAAATGGTAATTGCTCTGTCCTGTGTCTGTTCTTACAGACAAAAGACACCATTACAGTGTCGTCACAGGGGCTCCGGCAAGTGCATTAACCTAACAACTCCTTTATTGTAATGCTCATGATTGTTCTTCCTCGAGGCATACTGCTGGGTTCTCTGAACAGTATCATCACATTACTGCTCTTTTGCTTACCTCAGTGAGGTTTCTTTATTTTAGTTGGCCCATAATTTATGGCATTATCCTCCTAGAACGTCCTAAAATCATTAAGAACAGCAGGTTGAACCATCTATCCATCCATTCTGAACCCACCCCCCTCTCTTGCGCTCTCCAAATCCTATCAAGCTGTCATTTCAAAGTCCAGTGTGATTTGGGCTTTGCCCCGAGGTGGTTAACAATTAAAGCTCTGCTTGGCCCAAATAAGGGACAGACCGAAACTGCTGGCACCTCCTTAAGGCTTACATCATGCCCCTCCCTTCCTATAAACTTGTCTATCATTTCACTGTCTCCCCAGTTCTCTTTATCACTCTCCGTCTTCCCTTTTCTCTCCTTTTTCCCGGCTGTCTTGCCATTATTCACTGCCTCCCACCCATGGTGTAATTTCTTTATCGTTTTAATTATTCAAAGTCAATTTTGCCTGGCAGTTATCCTGTTTGTTCTGTCTCATTTGGATGAGAAAAACACCAGCCTCTAATTGACCAATTAAACCAGCTCCAGATGACATCATTCTAACTCATATGAAGTAAGTTTGGTGCAGCCATCGAGCCAGAGGCAATGGTGTGCATCTCTGTCGGCAGCTGAAATATGTCCCCAGGCTGTTTTTCTGCCCGCAGATTCCACACTTAAACGCTGCTTTTTTTTTAATCAGGCAAATTAAGGTACGTCATATCCAAGTAAAGTCAGTTAAATCTGTGTGGTGTTGAACTGTGCAACAGTAGATCAGACTTTGCCTAGTAAACATCACATGTTAAATAAAGGCGTTATTATGACAAGAAGACGCCAATATTTTTCAACCCAAGACATGTTCTGACCCAAAGACTGTTCCTCTTAAAAGGCTATACAGTAGAAAGGCGTTTATCAAGCGGAAACGGTGGAAAGAAATAGATTTTTTGCTGCCACTAACTTCGCTCAAAAGTTTATTGCAAGTCTCTGGTAAGATGGAGTAGACACCTACAGTGAAACACCCAGTGTTTCTGACTGTAAAAGTACTGTATAAAACAAATGTTTGAGTTTTTCCTATCTTTCTTTGCTTCCTGTCACTAACGGTACACCCCAGGCATGATTAGACAATTGCTAGTGGGGCACTGTTTTCCAGTATTTATGGAAATCTTTACATTTTTGAGTACAAAACACGCAGGTGTTCCACTGCTGGCGCTACGTTATGTTATCAAATATTTGCAATAACATTTTGAGCATAGACAAAAAAAGCGGTTTATTTTTGTTGTTCTTTTCCCAGTGCTGTTGCATTGTTTAACCTTTTTGAGGTAAATGGTCCTCGTGTCCAAACTCAATACTAGAGTCATTTCGAAACAAGAGTGGTTTATTGCCTCAAAGGTTAGGTCTTTGGGATTTAGTGACATCTGGCATTGTGGTTGTAGACTTCAACACCCTGTGACTCACCCTCCCCAACTCTTAAGTGGTTAAAAAATAGTATATTACCACAAAACGTCTGCTGTAGTCCATGTCTGGCTTGTTTATTCTGGTTTACTGTATAATCATAGTGGTACAATCTGATAAACTCTGAAAGAGGATCCACTGCCCCACAATGAAAACAACTCTTATCTTGAGGTGGTTAGTTGGTAAAGAAAATATCATGAATATTATTATCATATTTCATTTGATGCCCCTTAAACTGCCTAAATCCTACAGACTGGACCTTCGTATCTTAAGTCATCAAAAGACAGTATACATTTCATATTTATTCTGGCTTGGTCCCTTTAGTCCAATCTCCTGCTACTAAATGTGGACTAAGTTCAGGTGACTGATTTTTCCGAAAAAGCTCATCTTATTTTTTGAACCACTGAAACTACTTTGTTGCTTTGGTTGTATATTTCAGATAATGCAGCATTTCCTTAATGTGGAGACAAGGAATTAAAAGAGCTAGAAAGTGCAACATGCAACACATTGATGCAAATATCCTCAAAAACTTAAAGTTCTTTAAACAACATTTGCAGAAATGATCAAATTATTTAAATCATGTTGATGTTTTTGCTTTTGACTGAACAAACAAGAATGAACAGCATTCATAGGGCACATTCCTCCGCTAAGGCCCAACAATCCCTCTTTTTCCTGGGAGTCCTGCTTAAAATGTCATCAATGCCCAACATTCACTTAGAGGGAGAATGAATTGAAAATTAAAAAATATATACAGTATATACTAATAACAAGTACTGTAACTCCATTAAATGTAGCTTTCTCAAATATCCGTGTATTGAAACGGTTATATTTCTAAACGATATTACTTTATTTTTAAGAAATATGTTCTACGATACACTTGCTGTGGTGCAAGCTGGACACATGGTCAGTGTTGTACCCGGGTCATAAGGTGTTTCAAGGTGTCTTGACACTACACATATGTGGGTTCAGTTAGAAGCAAATTATTTGAGGTTTGGCCAAGACAGGAGTGATTGAAATTTCACCCAATATTAATGAATTGGAATTTTTCCGGATCTTGACGTTTTTACCTAATCTAAACCAAAAACATTACCTCCTCCTTGTTGGAGGTAACAACAAACAAATGTTTTCTTTCTTTCTTTCTCTATCTGGAGACCTAAACTTGTAGCCCAGGGCATCTGTGAGGCACTACAGAACTTTATTATTATGCATTTATTACAATTTTGATTAACTGTCATAGCAGTATGACTCAGTATGAATTTTACTTTTGATAGCTCTGCATTTTGAGGCCTTTGCCTGAGCTGAATTTGATATGTCAAATGTCCACTTTTCAGATCCACGTCTACAGCCTAGAGACGGGAAAACCTGTGGTCTGTGTTGGCGGCTCGCCTGGGGACTTCACGTGCATCAACCTGAGAGAAGCCCCTCCTCACCTTCTTGTGTGTGGAAACAAAGACAGGAGGTAGGGCATTTGGATGGACATCATGCATAAAGGCAGAAGAATGTCCCAGTGTGGACATGTACCTTTTTTAGAGTCCCACAAACAGCTGAAACAGAGCCACGAGTTTAGAATGAAGAGGGCACTTGTTAAATAGATGTTCGACAGTAACATCGGATGAAAGAAGCTGGGTCAACGTTCAGTCGAGACATGAGTTAGGAGAGAGCGTGTGTCTATTTGTGTAGTACACGTCTCTGTTTTTCTGTAGCCTTTTAACACAAAGCTTCTACAAGCTTGACAAAAAAGAAGACGCGAGCATTAAAATGCTCAGAGGAGCGATATTTTGTTCTTTTTTTGTTAAATACAGATGTCTACCTTCTGGCCGTCGTCCCACCGAGCGACAGTACACATTTCCATGTGTGAGCACACACTTGCTACATCGCTAACCTGGCTCTACAGATGAGGAAAAGACACATAAAGGAGCCATTCTCATCCATTCTGCACTCGTTAGCGGCTGCTGTGGCGCATGAGCTGGCAGGAAAACAAAAAATCCTTGGCGTGCTTTTGTCCAGAACTGCCCCCGCTGCTTCTTTTCAGCATCAAATCCATCTGGCTGTTAAGTGGTTGGCTTAAAGCTAAAGACCGACCATATCATATTGTTTAGATTCTGTCTTTTTTCTCCCTCTTCCTTTTACCAGCTATAACTCTTCATAGCTATGCAATAAAATGCTTCGCTAATGACGTTTCTTCGAGTGCCAAAAGGAAATGTTGCACATTGTCTTGATTGAAGAATTGCACCGATGGTTTTCTTGCCAGCCTGCTGGTATTCATCCAGTTCTGGTTCACTTCAAGGTTTTGCTTTCTTATACCGTAGATGTGGAGTTTTGTTTGAATCACTCAGGCTCCAGCTTGGCTCTTCCGCTTTGGCCCCAGCTGGGAAATCAGGGAGACTGAGGGACAGTGGGTGATCTTGGCCCTCTGACAGGGTGGCTGAAAACCAAAGCCTAATGCATCCCCTTGTGTTTTTTGTCCTGCTGTTTTTTGGGTTTTTTTTGTGAGTTCCAGGGAGAAAAAGAAAGAACCTGATAAGGGCTGTCTGGACGACAGCGAGATGTGGGCAAAGAGCAGAGCTGAATACAGCAAGAGAGAAAAAGGGCAGGAAGTATTGCTTGTCATACCTGTGGCTACTGGTCGTTTATCATTATCCTTTACTATCCAAACAAACAAACAAAAAAAACAGAATCTACAAGATTGTTTGGGTCAAGGTTTTGTACATCCATATGTTCTAAATGACGAAGGGTTAGAATTTTTTAGAAGTTTGAATAAAATGTCTCTTCATTATTAGCCAGTACCTTGTGATGATGAGGAAATACTGTCATGCAGATATGCAGAACAAAGGTGGTAAAGACTTTAAACATTAAACACGAAAAAGAACAGCTCGGATCAAGGCCACTGACAGTCAGCAGAAAGGAAGATGTCACTGTGGCCTGAAATCTTGTGAGCACGGTTTCTGCAAAATGCTTTGAGGGATTTTTGTCAAATATGCACTATACTACTGACATGACTCAGTACTTCATTTACTTCCTCTCCTGAAATACCTAACAAAGCAGGAAGACATTTTGTTAAGCGTTACATGACACTCTTCATTGTTATTTGGCCGCTTGTCTAATTGCTTCCACTAAAATGTTTCAATTTTTCCTATATCCTTATTTCCTTGTGGTTATTTTGTACCTCCAAACACTTAACTAGCGCTGTAATGCAGATTTATGACAAAACATGCACCTACAACAAAGGAGAATCACATCCGCCAATCACGCTGCCGCTAAAACCACCCCAGCCCCTCTGACTCACCACTGTACATCCAATGTCTGCTGTGTGTGACTTGCTTCAGCATGAAACCACCAGGCGGTGATTTTTCTAGTTGTTCATGGGGATAAAAACACAACCGTCTAATATGCAATGCTCTTTAAAACTTTGTTTTTTTTTTACCAGATGTGGATTTTTTTTTTGTTTATTCTGTCCTCGTCCTTGACCTGATCATATAATAAAGAAAAATACAGGTGGTTTTAACGCCAACATTTGAGTGATACATGGTGTATAACTGCAAGAGCCAAAAGCTGATATTATCTTGATGATATAGTTTCGTATAAAGCATCAGACGAGCCCACTCGGGGTCACTGAATCAGAGGTTTGCTTCAAACATGATCTTCAGCGTATAAAGATTAATGTCCTGTGTGGCTGTGGTTGCCCAAGCCTCTCCCACACTTCTCCTGTTAGGCAGAGAACCTGCAGATTAATGAAGAGGAGTCTGGCCACTGACAGCTCACTGATGAAGGCCAAGTCCAGCATTAGATTTATGGTTCCCTGCGATCTGCCGGTAACGCTCAGTCCTCATTGTTTAAACGTGTGCCTCCATCACGTAATGCCACTAAACAGGCTAAGACCAACTGCAGACAACAAGTCCACAGTGCCCATTTAGTCATTCAACTGATTCTTTTAGTAGAAATTTGGAAGGGGAAATGAAATCTGTATCCAAAGTGAATTTGATTATGGTAATGAGGTCTTGGAAGGAGGTTGTGCTTGGATGGAGTCATGTCCTGGATGCTTTCAGCTGCAATAAACCACAGTAACAACAGATGGAGCCGACGGTCCCCTGGGCCTATGTGTGCGCGTGAAACCCAGCATGCAAAAAAACTCCTGCTCTTACCGTCAGTTACCCATGATAAATACTGAAATAAAATATCACTCTAACAGTTTCCATCCTCTCTGTCCTATCATGAAAATGCTATCTTAAAGCAAAATTTGTGTTCAAAGGACAAATACAAAATATCCAAATCCCAATAATTATTGAAATAAATACATGAACAAAATTGAACACAATCAATCAAACCGGTCAAAAAAAATTTCAATTATTCAAACAACTAAAAGTTATGAGAGTGCACTCAAAAGTTTGAGACTGCTTTAAAAAAAAAAAAAAAAAAAAAGATTTTTTTAAGCAGAAATTAAGTTTAAAAACACTTTGTCACCTCTTGTGACCTGTCAAAAATAACACCTTTAGTGTGCGTGTTGTCTTTTTCCATCCTGTTTATTGTTTATTCACTACTCTCCGCTGTTTAGAAGCTCACCTGATGTGCCCTTTTCTTCTTTCTCTCAAATAAGGCTCGAGCGAAAATATCTTTTTCATGCTAAGTTCTTCTCTGCTTTTTCACATCTGTTGAAAAAAATCATCTTTGCTTACTTTTTTCTCTGTTATTATTATGGTATTTTTGCCTTTTCTCTGATCCGCAGTTGCAAAAACCTCATTTGCACTGCAATGGCTTTTCATCAGCTTCATGTTTAGCTGGTTTCTGCCTTTCTGCCACACAGCCACTTACATGTTCTTTTTTGAGAAATACATATATTCTGTTGTTTTTGATTTGCCCCATGTGCAGTGAAAGTGTTGGTGTTGGGCAGCACAAGCTGAAACAAAAAGACCAGAACTCGGATTGGCTTTCAGTTTGTCTCTGGTCTCTCTCGGTTGGATGCTGAAAAATTCTAAGTTTTAAACTGAGAATAGTGTCCTTTTGTCCCTAAATGAATGCACTCTTTGACAAATTACACTCTCCCTTGTGCGGCGTCCTCCGCCTCCGTTAGCAGGGAGTGAAATCAAAAGTGACCGTGCCTCACTGGGAGTGACTGAAACCATTGTACTCGCTTCAATTTAGTGCTCTTTTGTTGGACTCACAACTCTTTTGAGAATGGCTGTTATGATGGTATTTTCCAAAAATGCAAATGCATTGTTCCCCAGCCGACATGTTTCAAGTAGCTTCAGTAAATTAATTTGTGCGTCTCTGCTGTGACTCAGGGTGAGGGTGTATGACCTGCGAGCCGGTTCGTCGGTGGCGTCGCTGTACGCCCACCACCTGGGTGTCACCTCGGTGCAGGCGGACGACTGGAAGGTCGTTAGCGGTGGAGGCGAGGGACTGGTGTGCGTGTGGGAGATGAGGATGGCAGCGAAGCTGTGGGAGATGCACAACAGGTGGGATTTTTCATTCCTCGGAGCGAGAGGGAGAGGAAAAAAAAAAAGGCAGACGTGTGCTTTTAAAGTTTTCAAGATGTGTCAGTTAGAAAATAGTAGTTTTGTGTCACATGTGAGTTATAAATTCAAGGAGACTAAAATGCACATGTGAAGAATATCAGTGATTCTTATCTTAATATATTTTATACTGAAGTACTGTGGTCTGTCTTGGTTGCAGGCATCCTGTTAGGCATGTACGCTTCAACACCAGCACGCTAGTCACAGCCAACATCCCCGATGACAAGTCGCCGCGAGGGGCCTGCATCACAGACGATGATCTCATCGCTCACCGCAGGTCACTGATCCTCACTCCCACACTCTCTTATCACTCAGTCATTTGACTCTGTACCTCAGGTCCCTCCTGGTAGTATTCTTAAAGGAACAATCTGTATGAAATCATAAAACAGCCTTCATTTATCATCAGACATTAAGCAATTGTGCTATTTGGAAATACTGACAAAAACGCAGCAGCTAGTTAATCCTCCGTGTAGAGTTTGGATTCCTTTGCGGAATACTGTTTTTGTTTTAACAGGTTAAACAGGTAACCACCCCCCCCACACACTCAGCCATTTTAGTTCCCCGTCCTCATGTTGTTGGATTCGTCACTTCACGTTTTTCAAAGAGAGTTTCAGCCTTGTTCTGCGCTCCGGAAGCTTCAGCGTCCAGGACCTGCTTCGATTCTAGGCAGAAGGGCGCTGGGGGAGACAGCCTCCTCCTATTTTTTCAATTTTGAATGCAGACCATATTTTAAATGCTCCATGTCAGGGTTACGTTAAGATATTTTAGTATATAGAATTTGTCCAGAGGAAACAAGATCCTCCCTGCACCTCTGAGCACATGACTCCATATTGTGTCATCTGTGTGAAACCAAAATTTCTTGACTTTAGTCATTTGTCCAGGCCAAAGTGTCTGAACCCTAACGCCCTGCAAGAAAAATTGTTGTTTTGGCTTTCACATGGAGTCAGCACGAGATAATACGATGTGTTCATGAGTGAGCATCAGCTTCGCTCACCAGCTGCGGGCTACAGCCGACAGGTGGTGGAGGGGAATTAATCTAATCGCTTTACTCTTGAGGAGATGGTGAATGGATGTTCTGATGAAGGCCACCCAGCCCAAATGTTAGCATTTAAGATTAGTCCACTGCATGTGGAGCTCTACATGTGAGTATCTTCTGGCGCAAAATTTGGAGATTATTGGACAAAATACTGGGTTAGCGCATCTTCGAGATCCAAATGCATCGATGAGCTGACTTTGCTCTGCAACACACATAGGATTTATCTCTGCTAAACTCGAGAATCCAGTTTGATTTCTAAATTCTAAATGCTTTAATCCTCCAGGCACCGAGGACTCGTCTGCCACTATGACTTCTCTGAGGACACGTTGTCGCAGGATCACGTGCTGCCCATCTGCAGGTCCGACTACACCGAGTCACACGGCTACAACTACAACATCGGCCTGGTGGTGCCGTACGATCTGCTGTCGGGCTCCCATCCATCCCACTGACGTGCTGCTCTCACAGTGCAGCCGGATAATAGCAGCTTTCACCTTTGGTCAGTGTGATTCTCCAAAACAGATCCCTTTTATTTACTTACGCCTTGGCAAATTATGCTTTATGGAAATGTAACATTTCAGTAAATGTTTTCTGTAACTGTTGGATAGATCTATATATACCTATTAGACCTTTTAAATCTTTACTGTAAATTGATTTTAATCAGTGTTTGCTACATTGGATTAGGTTTGGCTGTACAAACATCGCAGCAATAAAAAAGGTCATATTTCTACCTCATTTACTTCAGACTCTTCTCTGCACATCAGTGAAGAAGAAATCCTATACACGCTTTAGATCAGTTTATTTTATTCACCCGTGTAAAATCTGCAATCAGGAAAAGAGTTAAACACAAAACAGTGGATGTTCCTGCTGGAACAGCAGTGCTCGGTTCCCCAGAGAGAAATCAGACCTGGAACTGTTGAGGCGCTGCAGAGGAATGGTACGTGCCCCCAGTCTTCCGCTCTGGATGTGATCCACATCAGATGACCCACGAACACTGACGTCATCTGAACTCTGAACCTTTTGACTAAAGAATCCTTCTTGTGCTGGTTACAGAAATATTTGCATAATAGCGAGATAATGTTGAGGAGGTAGTGTGTTAGTCTGAAAACAGGAGTGTAAATCTTCAAAGTTATACTCCAAGCATTACATTAAAATTGAATTAGTTTGAAAGTTCAGGTGTAAAATGTCAGTTACAGGAGTAAAGAATAAGTCCATCCTCTCAAACTGTGGTATAAAATTTACAGTATTCAGCCTATAATGACTTCCTCTGTCCAAAAATATTTTAGTATTTATCTTAAGTGTTACACTTGAGTCCTTTTATGGACTCAAAGGATTCTGGTACAAAAAAGCAGCAACATAAACAATTCTGTACGAGAAGAAGTCGTTCAAGAGGTTGATTTCCCACAGCGCATCGTTGATGTGTCCACGTCCAAAAAGCGAATGTGCATCCTGGACTCCATTTCAAGCCCTTTCAGAATCTGTGGGCAGATGACAAAATCATGTTATCAGTGACATAAAAAAATAAATAAATAAAAAATGTCCCATTGGTTTGATCGGGTGGTGATTGGGAAAGTGAATACCTGTTCAAAATGCTCAAACGTGATTCCTTCGTAGAAATCATCCGGGGCCTGAAGTGACAAAAGGACAGACAGTTACCCTGCTGCAGACACCGTGAGAGTCAGGTTCAACGTCTCGGCTCTGACAGGTTCCGTTACCATGTGGGGCACGTTTGTGCTGGCCACTTCCAACATGGCAGCATCGGCGATCGCCTTGGCGGCTTCCAGTCCGATGGCGCCGCTCTTTGACAGGAGCTCCTCTACTACCTTGGATGAGAACCGTGTCAGCCTTTAAACACACTAACTGGGGTTCCAAACAGCATATATTTCATTGGAAATGAAAACAAGAACCTGGTCGATATATCGGTCGGCCGATATTAGCATACGATACGCGTACTATTACAGGTTTATGTTATCCATATCGACTGATAAAATATAAACTGATATTTGGTACAAATGTTTGATGACCTCATTTAAGGGACCGTCACAAAAAAAGAAAAAACCCAACAGCCAATATCTGGGTAGTGGCACTTTTTAAAGTCATAATATGAGTATTGGTATGGGCTGCAGAAATTGCATCATCAGTCGTGTAACGTTAGTCAGTTGGTAACGTTACGTTTGAATCATCTTTGCCCACATCTTGTGCTGCTGAAATATTCTCAAGAACGCAAGTTGTCCTTAAACGCAACCTCATGAAGCGCTGAAGGCTAAAACCCTATCAGAAATAATCAGGTGTGATTCACCGAGCTTGGGATTGTTCCAGGTTTACAGCATATTGCTCCAAAAGGTCAGACAACACACCCATCAGCTTGTTAGTGTGTTTTTGTCGCTGCGATGACTACAGCATTTAAAAATATGGCACGCCCGTGATGCACCCACACTGACGTCTGATTACGCCTCTTCTAAGGACCGAACGGGCGCGTGCCGCTTGTGTCCAATAGCTTTGTCGTACCTGTTATGGTTAGTAAACAGGAAACTAGTACTTTTGGAAGAAACGTGGGGGGGTTGTGACGTCGTGTACTAGTCAGAAGAGCTTCATCACACATCAACCTGAGCAATATAATCAGTCAAAATCAGAGAGAAAAAAGTGAATTGGGTGTACGAGACATGTTAGTACACCCTTAAAACAAAAGACTTTTCGTGAGAAGGTCTAAATTTACTTTAGAAAAAATATTCAGAGTCATCACAGTTGCTGTTTTTGTAGGGTTAGTAAAAAAAAAAAAAAAAAAAAAAAAAAAGCTCTGGAAAAAGTAGAGCTAACCATGATTTTGTGTTTCAAACTATTGTTTAAGGTCACGAATGAACAAATCCGCATTATATGAAGTTTAATTTTAAGTTGTCTTTTATTTTGTATTTTTTTTTTTTTTTTACACACTGTTTATGCAATAAACAAATCAATTATTCAATTAAATATATGCTGTCTAATATGAACAGACACTGTGTATTGCACATATTCCACTTAATTGGACTTAACAAATAATATGCATTTACAAACACGTGATAAATGAATGCGTAAGGTCACGTTAACTGTAAAAATGTGTAGCTCAGACAAAGGCTTTCGTACCTTTCTGTACTCCTCCAGCGTGATGGTGCCGTCGTTGTCTGTGTCATGCATGTTGAACAGAACTGGAAGGACATGGACACATTTACTGGCCAGTCTGATGTGTGAGGAAATGTCTGTCATCGAAATAAAAGACGACAGGCTCTCGCTAACTGACCAGAGGAGGCTGTGATTACAGGATTACGTATGTGAAGATGCAGAGAAGAGAGTCAAAGAGAGGAGTTTGTCCTTTTAAGGCCTGGCACAACACCCACTGCTGAACATAAAGCATCGCTCTGAGGCCTTTAAAATGCTGCTACCTTCATTTACGGTGACATTTGCAAGAGTCGGTCCCAGGACACGGCTGCATGTTTAATAGTCACGTGGGAATAAAAAGGGGGAAAAAATTCTCTTCTCCTCAGGCAACGTCCAAGGACATTTTGACTCTGCTGCCCATGTTATTCTGATCGGAGAAAGGAATGTCAGCTTGAAATGTCAACTG